>JAFEMH010004679.1:0-197109 GCA_022495995.1 Adenophora triphylla var. japonica | reverse complement strand
TGAGTAGTTATTGTGTTCTAGGGAGGACTATTGCAAGAAGTTGAGTCTCCTTATCTATGTCGATCACCCTTGTGTATAATTGAGTTGGATAAATTATTGATTGATAGCATGCTTATAGTATGCGGAAATGTTGAAAGTAGGACCTAAAGAATTGTGGAGGTTATGTGTTAGATTTAAGTAGAAGAACCTCGAATGATCTCACGTGCGGTGGTACATGAATTTGTCACCGCCACTCTTAGTTGAGGTCAGGTACATGACCTGATTAGGAGTGGTTTATAGTAGTATAACATGCGTGAGTATTTATACATTGGTGTCTCGTGGACAGAGACTAGGGTATACGAGGACTAGTATTGGAAGTGATAGTCAAAGCTTGAGATTATATGGAGTTATAGAATGTCGCGAGTACAAGATCTTATAGAACTAGTATAACCTTGCCTTAGGTGTTATTAGGTGGACTAAGTGGTGTTTTCTTTGCATGTGCGTCTTCCAAAAATGGGTTTTCATCAGGTATCATACCAGGACATTGAGAGCTTTGAATTGATATAAGGTACTATTTTAGTATTCGGATCCTTAGATAGAGGACACTAATTGGGGATGATAGAATTGAGGATTCGTTTTGGGAATTTATTTGATAAAGAAGATAATTAGCTTAGCGACACTCCGTAGGAATGAATTAGTACTATATTGAGGAAAGATGATACTTGGTGGTTAATTATAAGGTTATAGAGATCTTAAATAGGTAACTATGAAGGATAAGTATTCGTTAGCACTTGTTAACGATTTGTATGTGATTTTAGAAACTAGTAGGATACTAAATGGTTATTAGTTGAATTTTTCGGAGTATTACAATTACGGTGAAATTTTGCTTTGAGGATATACTTAAGACAAAGACACTTATATCTAGCATGACCGTTTTGATTTGTGGATTGTGTATTAGTTTTGGGAAGGTAAATAGAGTAAATGCGAAGAAGTATAATAGATGCAGTTATTGGTGACTTATAGGATCAACTTCGGAAATGGGTAATGTATGTATATATGGTTTGTTTTGAGGAACGATTATCATTAATTGAGAATATAAAATGAGGATAATTTTATTGGAAGGCGAGGATACTTTAGGATGATTACACCGTATAGGTTGACTTAGTGCGCGACTCATATAAGGGATTGGTGTGATGCTTGGAAGATATTTACGTTATACGAATTTTGAGTTGTTGATGGTTATAGGGAGATAAGTTAGATTATACCGTTAATGTTTAATTGAAATTTGAGGATGATTTACCTAGTTTATAATCTTAACGATTGTTTTAGTGTTATTCCTCGGAGATAGTAATAATATTGCGAGATTGTGTTTTCTTGTAAGAGAATTTAATTCAGTATAAATATTATGAATGGTGGCTATACTATAATTAGAGGTCGAACAAGAGTATTATGTTGGAATTGTTTAATTGTGTTTTAATAAGTGAAGGTGTGTGTTGAACTTCGGTGTGAGCAATTGTGCTCTTCGGGGATAATTTGATTTATTAAAGTCGCAAACCGTATTTGTGTACATTTAAAATCTGTAAGTAATTTAACTATCTGCCACTGTTATGGGACGGTTGTAGATACTTAAATCACTTGAGTTATTTTGTCAGCTTATCAACCTTTTGAAATTTTTTTTAAATTGTGAGTGGTTTAGTTAATTAAAACTGGTATGGGCGGTTTTAAATAAATAAACCATTCGGGTCTCTTTGAATCTCTTTTATTTTATCCTTTGGAATTCTGAAAGATGTTGTAAATTTTTGAAAGACTTGATATTCTAAAGATATAAGTTGTCTTGAAGTAAGTAAAAAGGTAACCTAGTTCCCCTATAATGATTAATTGTATTCAAGTTTTGATCAGAAATGATTTGATAATTGTGGGGTTATTATTGTGTTGATCACAGTAGACTCGGTTTTTGTTTTGGGAGTTGGATCGGCTCCGTTGTGGGCGGCCAACCCTTCAATTTGAATATTGATTTGCCACTGGTCCTGAACATAATTGGAACATTGAATGGTAATAATAGAATGTTGATGTTAGAAGATTTATTAAAATATTTAGAGTTCTAGGTTGAACTTGAGAGTTTATCACTATAAATTTTGTGATTAAGTTGCATTGGAAGGAAAGGAGGGTATGTTATTTTGTTATAGAAGGTTGAATTATATTTTCTACCCGTTATTTATATAGCTTGACGAGATGTTAGTTGTGAGAAAGGCTATGGGCGTGGTTATGCGAGGTTTATCTTGAAGAGAGGGTTCGAGATGTTATTAATAAAGTCCTCACTTATGTTAGGGGATAGTTCGATTGTATAAAGCTCATAGTGTTAAATGGATCGGATAGACATCGTTCGGGAAAGTCCTTTTGGGAAGGTAGGAATGCTATTAAGTTAACCTTGTGAAAAGTTGAGGAATCATTACTTGTTGTTGATGATATGCTACGGGCATGTACAATGGATTTTAGTAGTCGATAGGTCCTACGATTACCAGTGGTTGGGTGCGTATAATAGCAATTATCATTCTAGCATTGAGATAAAACCGTATGAGGCATAGTTGGGAAGAAAACATCGATCTCTAATTTGTTGGGGTGAGTTTGGAGAAGCTTATAAGGGTAATATCATATTATTATTGGAATTAGAAAATTTTTGGGGAAGAATTACAACATTGAAGAGATTAGTTGGGAATTGAAGTGCGAGGTATACATGTAACCGAGGCGGGTTGATCTGTTAGGTAAGTGACGGTCAAATTCGGGACGGAATTTTCTTTAAGGGAGTGAGTGTAACGACCACTAACCCTAGGCACTCATTTAGCATCATTTTGTGTGCTTTTAAATATTGTTATTAATATGATGTGTTCAAATTTTATATCTTTAAATTTCTTATATTAGGACAAAATGATAAGGAAATAAATAAGGTTCTAGGAGAAAAATAATAATTAGAAATAAATGAAGTAATAGAGTGGAGTGGCTAATAAAATGGGCGAAATAAAATGTTATTGGATGGGAGCATTATTTTAAATTATGAAAGATTTGGTAGGGAGTTTTTGAGTGGGGGACAAACTCCCCAAAACCCTCCTTATAAACCGGCCCCCTCCCCTCTCTTTACCCAGTGTATACGCCCCCTACTCCTCCATCAATCCGGCCCCCCCCTTTTGTCCCCTCTTTCATTATTTACCTCATCTTTCTTCCTCTTCTTCTTCATTTTAAATTCTTCACAAAAACTCCATGGAACTTCCCTCCTTGCAAGCTTCCTTCCTAAGCTTATAGAGAGATCAATCGCTTCCACCATTTTTGGATCCGGGAGTACTTTTGTAATCGGGAGATCAAGAGGAATTCTTCAAGCTAAGAAAGTCTTAAATCCATCTCCTATTTTAAAGTGAGTTATTATGACCCCTTTCCTTCCTTGAATGTTCATGAATATTTATGTTGTTATGAATGTTCTTTTTGCTTCAATGCTTAGGAGAACTCTCTTGGATTGAGGAAATGATATGATTCATGAAATTTATAATGATCTAGGTTAAGACATTATTCTATGGAGTTAAATGAGTAGAACAAAGTTGGGTTCATAGAAAATGATTTGATTATAGAAATGGGTGAAATTAGTTTAGAAGATTTAATTTGAAATGTGTTATTAAAATGGGTCAAGAAAGTAAGTAAATGGGTTAATTAAATTAAGAAATTTATACTTGGAAAGTGATAGTGAAATGGGTAGTGCTTCAAATGGTAATAATATAAGATTTAATCATTTTTGGGTTTCATGGCTTAGTATGTAAGTTATTATGACCTTTTCTTTCCTTGAATGATCATGAAAATGAATGTTATTGTGATTGTTCTCTTGAATATGATGATTTGGAAACTTTGTTGGTTTATAGAAATATTATGATTTATGGATGTTGAATTTATCTAGGTTTAAGACTTGAATTCTTGGAGTTAAATGAGTGGATTGAAGTTACTAAAGTTGGGAATGCCCCTTAGGTTCATAACTTAGAAAATACTTGGTTGGAATCTTGGTATTTTGGGAGATTGTTGTTATTCTTCTTTGTTTTTTTTTTTTTCCATTTAGGCCGAGGGGCGCAGTCGTGACCTCGAAGGGCACGAGTCGTGCCATGTGAAGGTCACGAGTCGTCCCTTGGGTAAAGGGAAGTCGTGACCGATCAGGGGACGCCCGGGTTCGAAGGGGAAATTTGGGGACGAGTCGTGCCACGGGAAGCACGAGTCGTGCCACTGGTCGAATTTTTCTCACCTCAACTTTACTTAGCTATTGAGGCTAATCAAACTCGAACCTAAATGAAGATCTTTTTAACCTAGATTAAAGTAGAATACTTTGGCTTCACAATGACGTTCTAAGTGATCAAAATGGAATAGTGGAAGTACCTTAAATATTGCTTGGAAAACGTTAGATGAACTAGTTTAGTAACTAAACAATTATGATCCCAACTTGGTAGATTCCCCTTAGACCTTTCGAGAGGCTATGTATTATTGTATAATGACTTTGTAGGATGGATTTATGCTACTTCCTTGCCTTACATTGAGTTCATATACATTGTTTCTATTGCATAGTGTATTGAATAAATGTTGCACTATGATATTGGTTGGACATGAGTATATTTTACCATGTTGATATATTGTTATCCCTTTTTGTGGAATTTATTCAAGTATCTATTATGTGCTTGATAATGTTGAATACTTGATATAGTATTGCTATCTTCATGATATGCTGTTGTAGTATGTATCCCTACTTTGGATCATACAATGTTTGGTTAAGCAAGTATGTTATTACTGTGCTTAGTTATGTAAATCAATTTGGTATTGATTTAATTGTTTGTTGGGCAATGTTATGGATTTATAATGGCACCGAGCCGAGTTCATTATAATTCATACATTGCCGAGTTTGTCCCCCTTGTGTGGGATTTGTGGGCTAGCATCTCCTTTTGAGGTAGATGGTCTAGTTTTCACCGGGGATACGACTGTGTGTCCGAGTCCCAGTCTTGTTATTGTTCATGGTTCGGAACCGCTTCATCGATTGCTGCCGCTCGGATGTGTATATCCTTTTGGAGATGAAACCTTGGCTCAGTATCCTTCTAAGTGTTACTTTATCGTACTTATGTGTTGTGATATATTCATGCTTTGAAAGTGGTCGTTGTCTCCAACCGGGGTATGGGACGGTTGGCGGCGGGGAGCCTCTCGGGTTATATGAATATGTCTTTTGATGTGTTGCCATGCTACGTGTTGCATCTTGTATGGCATCTTGCTTTGCATCCATAATAGCTTGCTGAGATTTATTCTCACCCCTCTCCCTTTCTTTACTTTTAGATTCTGAGACGAGGTGGACCGATCAAGTAAGGGCGGTGAGGAGTTTGGAAGTTATATTGTGGGACTTGTCGGGGTATGATTAGGTTGGTATAGAAAGTGTACTTTGGTATAATTCATTTATGAAATTGTAATTATAAATCTTTATTTTATGTTATAACCAAGGCCGTTTCGGAACTAAAAACGTTTCTTATATTCTAAGTTGGATAGCTATTTCTCCTTTGTGAAAAAGTATAGATTTATTATGAAATGGGTATAATAATTGTAATTATTTTTAAAAAGCTAATTAAAGATTTTAAAAGTTTAGAAATTTGGGATAGTTTGAGGACGCTCCAGCTCGGGACACGTGTAGGTTCCGGGTTGGGGTCCTCACAGCCATCATTACCAGGTTGACGCCTCAAAATAGTCACTCCAGGGTCAAAGACCCGAACTACGACTGGCTTGATTCCTCTTAAGGATACGTAGGTAGCCTATCATTAGGTTCAGCCATCAGACCAAAATGGTCATTCCTTTCCCCAGCGGTGCGGATATACAACTCTAGCCATCAGACCAAAATGGTCATGTCCTATCCCCAGCAGAGTTTCTTTCAGCAAACGACTGCAGAACTCGCTTACCAGGTTGACACCCTAAGACAGTCATTCCAGGGTCAACATCGAAAGACCCGAACTACGACCGGCTTGATTCCTCTTAAGGATACGTAGGTAGCCTATCACCAGGTCCAGCCATCCGACCACTTTGGTCACCCCTTGTCAAATATGGAGCCTTACTCTTATCGACGACCCCGCTTCCTTCGAAAGCGCCGTCGCCGAGGGGCTACTGTAAGTGCTCCAATTTGAGTTGTTAGTATTTCCGTTAGAAAACTAACGAAAGCCTTCACATTCTTAACCTAAACCTTAACTTTTCTAACAAAACCTAACTTTTCTAACAAAGCAAGGGTAAGTTGGGGATTGCTATTTGGAGTTAAGCAAGGTAAAGAATCTTACAAAAGGTAAAATTCCGAAACCAGTAAGCTGTAAAACACAACTGGTTGAGTATTTGAAAAATATATTCCCTTTGTCCAAAGCCTGGAGCAGCATTTAATGAACAGTGCACGCTGACAGACCCATCCGCGCGGATGGAATTGAAATTTCCAGAGGCCTATAAATAGAGCCCCTCAGTCTCAGAAAAACAGGAAGAACAATTCACTCACACAGCACCTTGGCGAAAATATTGTAGAAAACAGTGAGAATTCCTTTGAATTGCCACCTTTTTCTTAATCATTTTCCCAAATCTCACTCACCAAACACTCACTAAATTCAAGTCTCAAACACAAACACAAGGAAGATAGGATACCACCATTGGTAAACTCTCCTTCTCCTTACCTTAAACCTCCTTCATTCATGCATGCATCTCAAACTTTAAAGATGTAACTTGTTCATCCACTTGTTGCCCATCTCTTGCCCAAGATCCAAGAGAATCTCCATGGAAGTTCATCTCCATGGATGATTCTCTACAAGGATCTACATTCTCTTAAGTTTGTTTTTACTTCCTTGAAAGCATTTTCTTAACCTAAATCAATTTTCATACATAAAATCTTTATTTCAAGTTAAATCTCCCCTTCCCAAGCAAATGAAGTGCTTCAAGTCCTAATGTACCCTAAGGATGGCTTGATATAGTAGATCACCACTAAACAAGTTTAGTGATCACTAATCAAAGCCTAAGGAAATGGGGACAAGCATGGATGCAAAACCCCTTTTAAATCACATTTTCCTTGTTGAGAATGTTGCTGTCCAGTAGCCTTTCTCTAAGACCTCTGTCCATTGTCTAATTTTTTGGACAAATAAAAACTTGGAATTTGGTGTTGACTACAAAATACTTTTTGTAGCCAACATCCATAGGATTCCAGACATATTTTTAGTTTATTTTTTACGTGAGTCTAACTCCCTTTTTCAAATTATTTTCCAAAAGTCAGTTTAGCAGTCTCTGGAAATTCAGATTTCACATCTGTGATTTCCAGAAGGTTTTGGTCCCTCAAATCATCTCCAATCATGAAAATCTTTTGCAATAACCTTATTTAAGATGTTTTGAACAACTTTAATTCTCTGACTTTCCCCAGATTCTGAATTTTTAAAACTCTTAAATCCATTTCAAAACCAAGTGTCCACTGTCCTTTTCATTCTGGCAGAATTGACTTTCAACTTCAAGGAGTCTTTTGAGTACCAAAACTCAACCCTAAAATCATACCAAAAATCATGAGACTTGTTTAATGTCTTACAAAGAGTTCTAAATTTTTAGTTTTCTCAGTTTGCATTTATTTTAACCAAAGAAACACACACACACACACAAAACTGGTTTCAAATTAGGAAGACTCATTTTACGAGGCATTCCGGGTGAACCCTAACGTTCTTCCCGGAGTGTAACGTGACCTCCGAACTCAAATCTCTAATTTCGGGCATTTTTCAAAGTTTTGGCCCTTAAAATAAAAATGGCGTAGCGACTCCCGTTTTCGTTGATTTTCAAAAATTGCGGTGGGGCACATTCATCACAGTCACGGCCGCGGATTCAGACATCCCGCTAGCAGACTGCTAGCTCTGATAGACTTGGCGATCGAGCGAGATCACGAGACTGTCAACATTGCAGAATTCAACACTTCCGTGTGTTCAATCAAGCAGATATGGGCGAATTTCTTGGTAACCGAGATCAAGGAAGGCCGCATGGAATGTCCCAGTCCGACTTCCTTCGTCAACATCATCCAAGTGTTTCCGCCATTCAGAGATTTGGATGTGATCACAGTTCTGGACATTAGCCAGACGGTGCGTACCTACGGAGACTGTTTAGCTCTCGCAAGGAAGGCCCTCATGGAACTAGCCGCTCAAGAAAACCGTCTCTGGGACGAAAACCAAGCTCAAAAGACCGACAGGGACCGAGCCCTTAAAGTGTCACAAGCAGCTTCAGACAGAAAGCTAGATGCCACTCTAGACCAGTTCGACCTCAGAGGTTTTGCTCACGACAACTTCATCGACTACCGTCTGTTCTCATCCAACCCCCTCTGCCAGGCGAGGGTGGTCAACGGTCCCGATGACCTAGGAGATGGAATGGCACGGCAGAACAAATCCCAGCGCTTACCTCCCCGAGGAAAGCAAATTCTCTGTGAAGACAACGACGAAGACGATGAAACCATTCTATTCCAAGCCGGGCATGAGGTCAACAAAACCGGAATCCCAAGGGTCCTGGGAGGATGGGGACGGATCATTTATGCACTCAAATTGAAAGGTCAACTTAGGGAGGATGGTCTATTTAAAAACAAGAGGAAGATGGAAATTCGTCTCGAGCAACTACTCAGGGAAATTCCACAGACTGCGGCATTCGTTTACAGAAACGATCAACTGGGACAGCAACCAGTTACATGGGCAGATGTTCGGGAAGCCGTGTACTCACCTTTCGACATACCCGCCACTCAGATAAAACAGAAAGGAAAGCTCTCCCCGATGGAGGTTTACCTAGACTGCCGCACGCAGTTCAAAGAAGCACTGGCCATTCTCACATGGGAAGAAACGCAGGCACTAACTCTCGACGCAGGCTCTGCTGCAAGAAAGTTGATCTGGGCCAAGAGCGGAGGAAAATTAGCAAACCATGAATATCGCCAGACCCAACTCCAGAATGCCCTGAGTATGCTCAGCAAGAAGGAAAGGAACGCGATATACCGTGAAGAGATCAAGGAGACCGTTCGCTTGAGCCAGGAACTCTCCAAACTCCCCCGGAGGGTCAGCAACGCACAGTTCAGTTCAGGCAGCCACTGTTGTGCACTGACGTTCGAACAGCTGCAGCAATCCATAAACTACCTCCCCGCAGAGGCACCCAAGCCAGTATCCTGGGACAGAATTTGTCAAGCTGCCGAATCTCCCGGGAATACGTCTACAGTCAATGAGTTGAGGGAAGACATATGGCCCTATGCTACGAGGAATCCTCCTCTAACTATGGCTCAACTCAGAGCGGCCTGTTCAGAAGGAACCAAGCCTGATGTCAGCGTTCTAACCCAATCGGGTCAAATCTATGCATTACCACCTAAGGCCACTAAAAAGCCTGCGGAGCCAGAACCGCAACCCAGTCTGCCCGAAGACACAAGTTCCATGAAAGAGGACCCGATCCTCACTCAGCTCAAGCAGACCCAGGCAAACATTTCCCTTTGGTCCCTGCTCACATCCTCTTATCCTCACAAGCTCAATCTAGAGGAAAGCCTGGCCCGTACCATGGTCCCCGTGGACGCAACCCAGACGAAGTCATTCAGATGATCGGCAACATCCACTACGACAACATTATCACCTTCACAGATTTGGACCTTCCAAAATTTGGGGCTGATCACAATGAGCCACTCTACATCACAGTCCAGCTGGACGAGCGTCGCCTTCCCCGCGTGTTGGTAGACGGAGGTTCTGGAATGAATGTCTTGCCCGCCAAGATGATGGATCTGCTTGACATCAAGCCTACAGATCTGAAGCCTTCAGTCCACACTGTCAAGGCCTATGACTCTACTTCCCGTACTGTTCTCGGGGTTGCTACTCTTAATATTTGGTTCGGCAAGCGGATGATTCCCACCGAATTCCAAGTGTTGGACATTCCAATCACTTTCACAGCCATCCTGGGGCGTCCCTGGCTGCATCAAATCAATGGCGTGGCATCCACCCTTCATCAGTGCCTCAAGTTCATGCAAGGCAACGAGCTAACCACAGTCTACGGCGACAGCGTCACCACCGAGGGGACCAGCACCAACGACATTCCAGTGTTAGAAATCAAGCATAATGACGACATGGCATTAACTGGATTCACTCTGGAGACCTCCAAGATCCAAATATGCAACGTGGACCTTCCACTGTCTCACGACAAGATCCCTCCTGCCATGAAGATGATGAAACTCATGAACTTCATCCCAGGACTGGGGCTCGGCAAAAGGTTACAAGGCCAACACCAAGTCATTGAAGTCAAGGACCACACCACGGTCCAGGGGCTTGGCTATGTGCCAACACCAGCTGACATCAAGGAAAACAAAAGGCTCGCCCGCACCAAGGCAGCAGCCCGCAAAAGGGGAACCTCCGACGGCACACCCAACCTCCGACCTTACAGTTTCAACCTCGCTCATTACTTCACCAAGGGAACCAACAGCAGAACTGAGGGGACCGACAGCGGAACCAACAGCAGAACTGAGGGGACCGACAGCGGAACCAACAGCAGAACTGAGGGGACCGACAGCGGAACCGACAGCAGAACTGAGGGGACCGACAGTGGAACTGATGAAGATGAGAAAGAAGCAGGGATAGTCAGCACCGAGACTACAGAAAGGATGGAACAGCTAGCACGGGACCTCAAGCGTTTCAGAGGACTCAAAGCTAATCCGATAAGGGGAGCGTTCCTCGACATCACGGCTCTACCTGGACCAACGGCCACCACAGTCCAGCACGAGTACACATTCAAGGGAATCCCAGACTTGGAGGAGCAACTCAAGGTACTCTCCATGGGAAACAGATTGTTCGGATCAGCTGCCGAGGCCACATTCGAGACAGTAACTCCAAAGCAGAAGGAACCAGAATTCATAGAAGACGCTCTCAGTGGACCAGCTCTACAGAGTCTTTTTGAAGAAGTCATGGAGGTGCCAAACCTGATTGACCTGGGCTCCGAAAATAGCATGATTGCCATGATTGGGACAGCAGAAGCCAAGCCTCTCGATCCCCGCACCCTCATCAAGCATCCAGCAATGCCACTGAAGAATTGGGTAACTTTCACCGGACCAAGGGCAAGCCAGACAGAACTGGAAGACAAGCTGGGCCCGCACCCACATCTCCCTAAACCCGGTCTCAAACCCTCTGAGTCAGTCTTTGTAAAAGTCCAGTCCTCTGAGTCGTCCAACGGCCTTACGCCGGAAGACTATGATAATGTAGCCAACCATGTATTTCCGTTCTTGTTCAATGAAAAGTCTGACCTTTCGGAGTATCCTCTCATTGCCACTTTAACAACTGATAAGTTAACAAACAACTTAAAAGACGTTAATAACTCAATTGATAAAGAAGCAGACACATTAAACGAACAATACATTAGAGAAGTTCTCGAGCGTGTAGTTGACCAAGAGGACAACCGGGCCCAAGCTGCCGAAGAGGTTATGACCAAAGTGAACCTGGGGTCAGTGCAAGAGCCTAAAGAGACACAGGTGGGCAGTTTCTTCGCCGATGCAGAAAAAGAAGCCCTGATAGACCTCCTCCGGGAGTATGTTGACGTGTTCGCCTGGTCATACCAGGACATGCCAGGACTCGATCCCTCGATCGTGGAGCACAGAATTCCCCTGGATCCCGAATCCAAGCCTGTCAAACAGAAGCTGCGCAAGATCAAGCCAGAGTGGTCCTTGCAAGTTAAAGAAGAAATTGAGAAAATGCTCCGAGTTGGTTTCATCAGAGTGATTGAGTACCCGACTTGGCTCTCCAACATCGTGACGGTCACCAAGGCCAATGGAAAGGTCAGATGCTGTGTGGATTTCCGGGATCTCAACAAGGCCAGCCCTAAAGATGATTTCCCGCTGCCTAACATCGACATGCTGGTCGACACCACGGCAAATTTCGAAGTAAAGTCCTTCGTGGATGGGTTCGCTGGATACAACCAGATCAAGATGTCCGAGGAGGATCAAGCCAAGACTGCTTTCACCACTCCGTGGGGGACATACTGCTACACGGTCATGCCGTTCGGTCTGAAGAACGCTGGGGCTACTTACCAGCGGGCTGCAACAGCCCTCTTCCATGACATGATTCACAAGGAAATCGAAGTATATGTCGACGACATGATCATCCACTCCAGAGGATCAGACATGCAACACATGACAGATCTGAGAAAGTTCTTCAACAGACTCAGAAAACACTCCATGAGATTGAACCCTGCGAAGTGCACCTTCGGCGTCAAGCGCGGCAAGGTACCGGGGTACATGGTTACGTAAAGGGGTATCGAAGCCGATCCCAAGAAAATCAAGGCCATCATCGACATGAAGCCGCCTCATACTTTGACAGAAGTAAAGAGTTTCATGGGAAGACTTCAGTACATCAGTCGCTTTATCAACCAGTTGACATCTCTCTATGAGCCAATGCTCAAACTGATGAAGAAGAATGCCGACATCAACTGGGACGCCGAGTGCCAAACAAATTTTGAGAAGATCAAGACCTACTTGGTGAATCCCCCAATTCTGTGCCCGCCACATGAAGACAAGCCACTACTCCTATATCTCGACAAGAATGTACACGTCAATTGGAGCAATGCCGGCACAAGAACAGAAAGATTCCAAGGTTGAGCATGCAATCTACTTCGTAAGCCTAAGCTTCGAGGAAGAGAACTCACTACTCAAAGATTAGAGAAAACTTGTACCGCCTGGTATGGGTAGTCGGGAAACCGAAACACTACATGCGGTCACACTCGGTGCTCCCGGTCTCCAAAATGGACCCCATCCGATATCTCTTTGACAAGCCATCCCCGTCAATGCGACTAGCCAAGTGGTCATTCTTCCCGGGCCGAGTTCGACATCAAGTACATGGTCGAAAATCAACAAAGGGCGTAGTCATGGCGCATCACCCGGCCGACTTCCCAAGCAAAGGAACCTAAGGGTCCTAATCCGCAGCTTCCGAATGACGGAATCTTTTCACTCGACAAATAAGCGCAAACCGCCGGCAACTCTTCTTTGATGGGGCAGCCAACAAGAAGGGGAATGGTATTGGAATGCTCCTTGTCGATCCCAAGGATGAGCACAATCCCATAGCCATCAAGCCGAATTTTGAAACAACCAACAATGCAAACAGAATACGAAGCTCGTGCAGCCGGTCCGGAAGCCGCCTCGAGCGCAACATCTCGTAACCGGATGTGTACGGAGACTCAAAGCATTGATCATCAATCAAGTGTCCAACAAATGGAAGACGGTAGATTCGGCCTCCAAGTACCACACGTACATGGAGGAGCTCATTGCTCAGCTCAAGGACATCTCTTTTCATTATTTGCCAAGAGACAGAAACCGCTTCGCAGACGCCCGGTAACCCTCGCCTCTCTTGTCGAAATTCCCGATGGAAAAGCAAGAAAAAACCCCTCGTAATAGGCAGATGGGAAACACCCGCCTATTGCTGTGAGATCGAAACAAAAAAAGAAATGATCGACGAACCCTGGTACAATCAAATTTACCAAGCACCTCCAAAACGGAGAAACTTCCTTCACAAATGAAGATGGAAAATACAAAGAAGGGATCAAAGCCAAAAACATAATGGCATTAAAACGCCCGGCATCCCATTTCGTCATTCTCGGGGGTATGTTGTACAAGAAGCGCCACCAAGGGCCACTCCTTCGATGTGTAAACAAAGAAAAAGCCGCCGAGCTAATGAACGAAGTTCACAACGGAACCCGCGGTCCGCATACGAACACCCGAGCATTGACACGTATCATCCTCCATATGGGATATTATTGGATATCGATGGAAACAGATCGCATCCAGGCTTCGTCCGAAGCTGCGACAAATGTCAACGGTTCTCCAACCTCAATCACATCCCTCCTCACGAACTCTATTGCATGACTACACCATGGCCTTTCGCCACATGGGGAATCGACGTCATCGGCAAGATCACTCCACCAGGGAGCAATGGTCACGAGTTCATTCTAGTCGCAGTCGACTACTTCACCAAATGGGTAGAAGCCAGATCGTACAAGGTACTGAATTCTAAGAAGGTGGCCGAGTTCATCCGAGAGAACATCGTGTGCCGATACGGAGTGCCCAACGAGATCATATCCGACAATGGGACCCACTTCGAAGGAGATTGTGACCAACTTCTGACCGAATTCAGAGTCACGCGTCACAAATCTTCTCCTTACAGACCACAAACCAATGGTGCAGTAGAGGCAGCCAACAAGACTCTCGCCATGATAATCAGGAAGATGACCACCAGAGGTCGGGACTGGCCCGAAAAGCTACATTTAGCCCTCTGGGGATACAGAACATCAGTCAGAACTGCCACATGGGAGACTCCGTTCGCACTCACCTACGAAATGGAAGCGATGTTACCTGTGGAATTGGAAATTCCATCCCTCCGAGTCCTCTTGGAAAACGGGATCAATGAAGTCGAATGGCTACAAAGCCGTCACGACGAACTCGCTCTACTCGACGAGCGCAGATTGAAAGCCATGGAGCATACTCGAGCCTACCAGAGCAGAATGGCCCGAGCATGACAAGAAAGTCAAGATCCGAGACATCAGAGAAGGCGACTTGGTGCTAAAGGAAAAGCCTCCTACGCAGACCAATCCCCTCGAAAAGTGGGAGCCTACCTGGATAGGACCATTCGTGGTACAAAGAATCTTCTCCGGAGGAGCCATGAAGCTAGCAGACTTGGACGGAAACCCTTTCGTTAACCCCATGAACGAAAGCAAGCTCCGCAGATACTTCGTTTGAGGAAGAGCACGAGTCAACTCTCCTTCCCCATACACCACCCCTCAGTAAAATTAAAGTGCTAAAATAGTAATACCCAACTGGATACATTCCCGCTAATGATCCAGGTAAAAAACAGGATCGCACTTCTTTTGTCTTCATTTTCTCAAATTCACCTAAAAGTGTCGAACTACGGTGACCTGAGCCCCTTAGTCCAATTGTAAAAGGGGAACGTAGGCAGCCATCATTGGTTCGGTCTAAAAAACAAAAAAAAATACAATAAGCATCAATTGCTTGTGTTTCGAAAAACTCTTTTCAATTAACCTACAAATTCATTACGGTTAAAACAATCTTTGATGAGTTCAAGCACGGTCAACTCTTGACTCGCTACACGCTAGCAAAACTACAATAAAACATTAATCCGTTAATGTGTCTGCAATGACAATGGGTGGATACTCTGGACAGCAAGGTCAACCTAGTTTCCCGTACTTGGTCCTTCATCCTTCTTCCCCTTCCCTTTCCCGCGGCGAGTGTTCTTCACCTTCACAGGGAATATTCTGGTAGTCCTTCTACCTGGCTCAGGGACTCTTCCCGATGCCTCCGTCAAACCTGTAGCTGTCAACGCAGCCCTCTCCCTAGCTCTGTCTCGAGCTGCCTCGCTTCGAGCCATCATGACCGTGCTTTGATTGGCCTCATAGTCAGCCATGTCGTTCCCAGTACGATTCCCAGGGTTAGCTCCCGCTTCAGTCCTCCTCAAGGTCGAGCTGTCAAGGTGGCCAGCACCGAACATCT
Source organism: Adenophora triphylla var. japonica (assembly GCA_022495995.1). NCBI lineage: Eukaryota > Viridiplantae > Streptophyta > Magnoliopsida > Asterales > Campanulaceae > Adenophora > Adenophora triphylla. Next base: position 181,592 of record JAFEMH010004679.1, on the reverse strand, counting down.
AATCCCGTCTCCACAAAATAGACATTTGTGTCTCCCCTATACACTCTTCGTACCAGTTCAGATACTGCGTCGACAGAACAGTGCCCCCTCTCCGGAGAAAGAGAACCCTGGCAGGAAAGGACGTGTATTGCCACTACCGTGTGAGCAGCAATAGCGTCGAAGGATCTTCCATCAGCAGAGATACCACCTCAAAGGTAGCAGCATGAGCTAAACCCGTCAATGGCACTCGCTCCACCCGTACCGTCGCGTAACCAACGATGGAATGTAGAAAGACGTCCGAGACAGCCCCGGCACTCGACAACCAAGAGATCCTCCTGAACGGTCCGACAAGTCTGTAACTTCCGGTGGGGAACCCACCATCGCAAGTGATGCGTGCGGAGTCTGGCCATCCAGAGCTCCAGCTCGGCCTGATTGCCCCCTATCACCAGAGGACATCGAGAGAAGGACCAAGCGTCACAAGACATTGGCACCTCAGGCATCATCTGCAGTCTCTCCCTTAACCACATAGTAAGCATAGCGGGACTCCCTCCCCACATGTATCGGCTACCGGTCGCCATCCGACCTATGCCCAGGAACGTCTCGCCCAAGACCAACGGCACGATGTCTCCCCCGCTTCGGCACTGCCTCACCAAGTCCAGTACACTGTGATGGCACACACCCAGGGACGTGAACGTGAACGTGAACAGAGTAGCGATCGCGCACAGAGCAAACGCGTCCCTAGCAAAGATGCTCCCCTCAGCTCCGGCAAATCTTTCGGGCAGTCCCGAAATGTCAACATAATCAGTATTCAGTATCAGCATCCCGTATGCTTCTCCAGCCGAAATACCAAGTAGAGACACTAGCTTCTCAACAGTGGCCATGCCACCAGCATACGGAAGAACTAGCTGTTCCGTCTCAGGTCCTCCCAGAATGGCCCGGAAATCTTCGAACGTAGGAGTGATTTCGTTGTACGAAAAGTTGTACACATTCCTCCGTACATCCCAGAAACGAGACGCGGCTCTCAAAAGATCCCAATCTGGCATAAGCTCCTTCAAAGCCCAAACAGATTTCATCCTATAACAGCCTTTGAAAAACCCCTTGTTTTGCCTCGTGTGGTTCCGTACCCACGACTGGAAGTGTTCCAAGTATCGCTCTTGCATCCGAGACGATAGCTTAGGAAAGGGAGCCATGAAAAATGAAGGAAACCTTAGAAACTTGAGAGAATTCAGCTAACTGATCAGAGGTGAAGGCGCAGTTCTTAACAAATTGCAAAGCTGAAACTGCAATTTAAAAGACTCTGGAAATTCACTCTCAGTCCGGCCGACTTCCTCAGCTTGACTGATCAACTCTGCAGCCAGCTGCTCCTAAATTGGAAGCAATTCCAAATAACACCCTGTTCATGCCTTATGAATCTGCGTGCTGCCCCTAGTTTCATTCAACCAAAGCCAATATCCCTTCCGCCCCAGGCTCGTGCAACAGTGCAATTAATTAAATATCAGTGCATATAGGCATAATTTTTGACCCGTTCAATTTTTTATGCATGTTTCATATTTTTGATTAACCTACTTCCTTATTTGCCGAAAATAACAGAAGGTGATCACAGAATAAATGTGCGAAGAACAGGTTCCGCCCCACGGGCGCCTTTTCAAATACAGTTCAAGTCAAATCGTTCCCGACGATACATACATTTTGTCTAAGAAAAAAAAGCAGTAAAGGAGGACTACTCTGAGTCCTGCTCGTCATCCGAGCACTCGATGCACTGCTCCGCAGCTGCCGGATCCGTCTCAAACAGATAATTCCCGAATTCCTCTAGGCGGGAATATGCAAAAGGCCTCCTCGACGTATGTGAACTCGAGGACTCTCCCCTCTCGTGCCCCGAGTGCGAAGAGGGATGAGCTCCAAACCCAGCCGTTCCGCCCGCGAACTGGCCAAATCCCTGTGCAAAGTCCACTCCACCAGCCGTGGGAGCAGGCGAACCTCTCGGCCTAGACGGCCTCGGCTCACGGACATCCACGCTCCTCCGGGAACTGCACCGCATGAACGCCACGAGCCTCCTAGCATAGGCGGCCCACCCGTCCACCAGTCTCATAGCCTCGTTGTACGTACGGCCAGACACCTGCGAACCAGGAAAGTCATCAAAAGGACAATCAGAAAGTACATATGCAACATTTGCAGAATGCTACTATCAAATGCAGAAAATCAAAAAAGTGCTCACCGAAGCATTGGGGTCAACCCTGTACCGTGGTCTCGGCTCATCCGGGAGCGGGATCACCAGCCGCCTGCGCGAACCGTCCAGCCCCTCGTACGCCAGCCTAGCGCGTGGGAGCGGGAGATCTCGGGGATATCCAGGGCCATCGCCCTCCCTGTGCTGCACCTGTGGGCTCCTCAGCCTCATCCTCAAGAAAGTCTCATAGTTGGCCCCCGCTATGATGTACTCGGTATAGAACACGCCCTGTCTATACCTCTCTAACTCATCCATCGACATCGACAGAGGATGCTGCATGTGCATAGGAGGATCCACCGATACCATTGGAAGTGACCCCTGGCCATGCTGACGGGTCACCCTCTCCCCCAGATACATAACATCGCAATGAAGTCCCACCAGGAGCTTCCGCCGCCGCGTAACCTCGCTAGCAACCTGAACCGCGACAGCGTGGAACCGACTCCACCAGGTCAGCTGGATCCTCTCAGAGAACTCCCGGTTCAGGGCCTGGGACACCTCCTCGTACGACAGTCGAGTACCCACTCTCGACGAGACCGCCTTCTTCGCCCTCTTCTGCCAGACCAGCATGGTAGGGAACAGGGGTCTATACGCCTCCCTAATGTCCCACTGCTGCGGACTGAACACCTCATAGCACTGCACTGTCAAGCAAATGGAAAGTTATGTCGCCACAACGTATACATACGAGTACATAAAAGAGACAAGGAAGAGAAAAAGACGTGAACTTACATCCAGCAAGCGAGAAACAGCTCGGGGAGTTCTCCTCTCCCCGCGAGAACTCCGTCCCAGGGAATGGTAGAGCTCGGCCAGTCCAGCCTCCCCCCATGCGAACCCCCTCACGGCATCCAAGTCTGTCAGCGACCCGAGCAGAGGGAAGTGACAAGACGTGTCAGAAGTCGGGAACAATGTCGCTGATAACGCGAACCAAATGAACCCTCGAGCCAGGCGCTCCGCGGTCATCCTCAAAGACCCAGCCAAATAATCTGCGATACCCGCCTCCGCACGCCTCTCCATCGGCTCGTACCGAATGACTAAGCCCCGGCATCGGTAATATCAAAACCCGCCAGCCTCCGACAATCGCCCGGGTATACCCATCCACCCACACCAGCGTGTTGCCATAGGTCGACAACCCGGTGATAGCAGCAAAATCAGTGGGAGTCACCGTCGCCTCCCCCCATCTGAAATGAAAAGTGTGGGTCGAATCCCACCAGTACTCGCTCAAAGCCACGTACATGGACCTGGCCCTCTGCGTCGCAGCTATCGCAGCTACCACACTGATGAATCCAGCCAATCCGGAGTCAAGCACCAGCTGCCGTGGACTCCTCTCTCCCTCTCGAGCATCGTTCGGGAATACCTCCCACAACGCTCTCACTGCCTCAAAGGCTCCCCAACTCTTCTGATTGTGGACGTCAACTATCCCTCGCCCCTGCAGGTGAACAAAGCAAGGATATGTTAAGCACAGAAGCAATGTCAACAGAATGCACGAACGCATGTCAAGAGGATGCAATGCAGATACGGTTCTCATTCATTTCCTAACATATATTTCCATCATTTCGAAAACTCCGTCGAATCCGTAACTTTCAAAGCATTCCGAAAATTCCGTCGAAATCGGAACTTTCAAAGCATTTCGAAAACTCCGTCGAATCCGTAACTTTCAAAGCATTCCGAAAACTCCGTCGAAATCGGAACTTTCAAAGCATTTCGAAAACTCCGTCGAATCCGGAACTTTCAAAACATTTCGAAAACTCCATCGAATCCGGAACTTTCAAAGCATTTCGAAAACTCCATCGAATCCGGAACTTTCAAAGCACTCCGAAAACTCCGTAGAAACCGGAACTTTCAAAGCACTTCGAAAACTCCGTCGAAACCGGAACTTTCAAAGCATTTCGAAAACTCCGTCGAATCCGGAACTTTCAAATCCCTTCGAAAACTCCGTCGAATCCGAAACTTTCAAAGCATTTCGAAAAATCCGTCGAATCCGGAACTTTCAAAACCCTTCGAAAACTCCGTCGAAGTCGGAACTTTCAAATTCTTTCGAACATTTCGAAAATTTACTCCGTCCCGAATTAAAGCTACTTTAATTTTGGAAAATGCATCTAGACATGGAATTTTGCAATCAAAATTTTTATGTCATCTACCCATAGTGTCAATTGAACTACATCCTAGTCAATTTCGATAAAGGTTCATAGCAAAGTCAAAAGCCCCAATCCGGGCACCAAAATCCCTAACTCATTCCTAGTCAAATTTCTAACATTTAAAGAATGCATATTCTTAAAATTAATGGAATTTGAGGGAAGCTTACTTGTCTCTCGATCCCTCCTTTGGAGTTATGTTTGTCCCTAGCCGGGTAGAACTCCACCGGATTCAATGGATGAATGTTGGTTCGAATGGTCCGAACCAACCGCGTTCTTTCGTCATCGGTCCTTCCATGACGAGCCATTGGTTTTCAATCACATTCCATATCGATTTGACTTCACAAATTTGAGCAAACCTCACAATTTGGGGTGAAAATTCTCTCCTCCTTTCTCTCTTCCTCGTCGGAAACAATGAAAGAAAATGGCCACTTTTTCTTCTGCCTCGGCGCTGATGACAACCTGGTCAAACTCAGTCCAAGTCCGGCCGGACTCTCAGTGCACCAGAAAAGATTCCTTCCAATTCAGCCCCTCAGCTTTGGGCAGCTCCAATTTTACCCCTTTTGGCCCCCAAAAGTGTAAAATTTCCTCCCAGTTAGACATTTCTAACACCCCATCCCCCGAGGATAAATCCCCAGTTAGTTTTCACTAACGCTCATCTCCAGACGTTAAATTCCCAGTTAGTTTTCACTAAGGCTCGTCTCCAGACGTTAAATTCTCAGTTAGTTTTCACTAACGCTCGTCTCCAGACGTTAAATTCCCAGTTAGTTTTCACTAACGCTCGTCTCCAGACGTTAAATTCCCAGTTAGTTTTCACTAACGCCCGTCTCCAGACGTTAAATTCAATCCTCGCTGACGTTTGACATTCAGACGCTCAACCATGTCTCCGGACATTCCAGGTTACATTTCCGTCTCCGAACGTTAAATTCAATCCTCAGTTGACGTTTGACATTCAAACGCTCAACCATGTCTCCGGACATTCCAGTTACATTTCCGTCTCCAGACGTTAAATTCAATCCTCAGTTGACGTTTGACATTCAAACGCTCAACCATGTCTCCGGACATTCCAGTTACATTTCCGTCTCCAGACGTTAAATTCAATCCTCAGTTGACGTTTGACATTCAAATGCTCAACCATGTCTCCGGACATTCCAGTTACATTTCCGTCTCCAGACGTTAAATTCAATCCTCAGTTGACGTTTGACATTCAAACGCTCAACCATATCTCCGGACATTCAAGTTACATTTCCGTCTCCCGACGTTAAAATTTCTAGTGGTTTTCACCATCGTTCACTTCCCCAGCCGCCAGTCGTAAGCCCGATCGTTCCACCTCAGCGGCCATCAAGGTAAGCCCGCACAACAATCCCTCTTCGACCATCAAGGTAATCCCGAACGCTCATCCCCAGCAGGATTCTAAAGAAGAAACGTCGATCCTTCCGAGTTGTTAATAACGCCAGTTTAACACAACCGTTCCCATCATTTTCCACCCTATCCCCAACAGGATAAACCTGGCCGTCGTCGTAAGCCCAGCATCCAAGGCACGAACGCCTTCGTTTCAGGATAAACGTATCCTCGCAACTCCGGTTTGAGGCGCCACACGCCCTCGTATGTTTCAGCAATTCTGGTCTGAGGTGCCACACGCCCTCAAAGGTTTCAGAAGTCCCAGGTTCAGACGCCTCACAATAGTCTCCATTCAGGTTCCGGTACCTCGCAATGGTCTCATTAAGGTTTAGCCGCCTCCCAACAGTCTCGCTCAGGTCAAGGTCCCCACGCGCGGCTCCTTACACCTTCGAACTACGATCGGCTTGATTCCCGCTCGGGATACGTAGGAATCCTTTCGCTAAGGGTCCAGCCAGCTGACCGCCCAGGTTTCTTCCAAAGTAAGGCATCCCGATTTGGATCCTTATCTTTTTTCAACGACCCCATCTCCTTCGGAAGAGACGTCGCTGAGGGGCTAACTGTAAGTACCCAAATCCGGATCGTCAAAATTCGTCAGAAAGTTAACCGAAATCCGTTAATTGGCCCGCTTCAGGTTAACCGGAACTCGTTAACTCCCCGTTGCCATGCCAACGAGACGTCCTGAGACTGCCCCGTGCATCCCGACGTTGAAATGCACTTAACACACGTCATCGCACGTAAAAGTACGGCTTTCCCTGAAAAACGCACTTTACGGCACTTTTCGGGGGCGTTTCGGACATTTTCCGGACTGTTATTTAAAAAAGGGACAAAACCGGGACCCGAGAACGAACTCCCACGCATTTGGTGACTCATGGGATGCGTGACAAGCATGTCACCTCCCTCTAGTCACCTTTCAATCAAAAATCAAGGCCAAAAGACTAAAATACCCCTGGTATACAGCCTCTGGGCCCCACGGACTCCTGTGCAGATTTTAAATTGCCAAGAAGTCCTCAAATTTCCAAAGTACCACAAAACCCCCTGGATTTCAGTCTAAGTCCGGCCGGACTCCTACTGAAATTTCACCTATAAATAGAGAGGCTGTCAAAGCCATTTGTAACAACAAAAAATAGCTCCCCTCCATCAAAACCTCACGGCCTAAACTGATCCTCACCCTTCCCGAGCCTCGGTTTTACCTCATTTTGCGTGAAAACTTCGTATTTCGATCAAATACGCCCTCCTCCACTCCGAAACACCGTTCCAAACTACTTTCCATATCCCGTATACACCTCTCGAGTCAAAGGAGTCGACCCTAGCCATAGGTATAACTCCCTCTCCTAATCTCTCGTTTCGTCTCGATTTATGCGCCAGTCGCTACAACCGTTTCGAACAACGTTATCGAAATGTAGACGCCTCCGTCTAACGGGGTCCGATACGTTTTAGCCCCTCGATCCTCTTCTCTTCCCGTAAGAGAAGTAATCACGGGTTAAAACGGCGTTCCGACCCCGTTCCGTTTACTTTTTTGTCATTTACAACTCCGGATCGATCGATCCGTCGATCGTCATTTACTTTTCTGTCATTTACAATTCTGAACCGTTTGATCCGTTGAACGTCCTTTACATTTCATGCAACTTTACCACTTCGAGCCGTTTTGGCTCGTCGATCGTCATTTACAATTCCGAGTCGTTTGGCTCGTCGATCGTCATTTATTATTCCGGATCGTTCGATTCCGTCGATACTGCATTTAAATACTGTCATTTACAAGTCCGACCCGTTTGGATCGTGATAGTATTTACTTTTCAAAGTCCGAGTCGCAACCCGATTCGTTGATTGCATGTCATTTAATACGCTTTTTCCCGTAAAAATCGTTAACAATGTAATGCCCGGTTCAAAACCGGAGTTCGTCCTTCGAACTCTCTTTCAAAAACGCGTGAAATGACGTTTGGCATCCAAACGCTCATCTTCAAACTAAAAGCCGACTTTTGACATTCAAAATCATTTAATACACTTTTTCCCGTAAAAATCGTTAACAATGACTCGCCCGGTTCAAAAACCGGAGTTCGACCTTCGAACTCCTTTTCAAACTCAAAATCGACGTTTGCCACGCAAACGCTCATTTCAAACTCAAAATCGACGTTTGCCACGCAAGCACTCATTTCAAACTCAAAACCGACGTTTGTCATTCAAACGCTCGTCTTTTCAAACAAAGTCACCTAATCAACGTTTGACATTCAAACCAAGATTAAGCTTGTCATTCAAGTTCCCATTTCAAAACACACACATACACACACACGATTTTCGAGAAAGGTAGAAAGACTCGTCATACGAGGCATTTCGGGTGATCTCGTAATACTTTTCCCGAAACGTAATGTGACCTCCGAACCTAACAATCTCTGGTACTCAAAAAAGCTTTTTACTCGTTTTTGCTACCAATAAAAATGATCCACTGTTTTCAAAGTCTTTTCCTAAGTTTTTGCTACCAATAAAAACGACACCATTTTCACAATAGCCGTTTCTCAACGTTTGGGCTCAAAATACAAAATCGCGTGGCGACTCCTCATTTTTCTTCCCATGAAGCGAGGTCTCAGACACCAACCCTCCGCGAAAGACAACCGCGTTTCGCGTCCGCGCGAAATCTCGGGTAATTTCAAGTGTTCTAAATACTAATGGATTAATTAGCTAATTAGCTACTAAATTCGTATGTATTTTGCGAATTTTATTGTTGTTCAACATTTTTTTCTTTTCGAAACTCTATCTTCAGGGATGTGATTTGATTCGTCTCGTCGAAACGAGAAAAATAGTGTTTTCAGAAGAAAAAAATTGACTTATAGATATTGAGATATTTAATTTTAAAATTTGAGAAAAAATAAAATGATGAGGTGACAAATTTTGAAAAGTGACGGTCAAACAAAATTATAACCCTTAACTTCCACAAAAACTACAAAAGCAACCGTTTTTTTAATAAAATGATATCTAATTTGAACCCTTGATCGTCTTTTATCAAATGGTTGTAGTTGGTTCTCATTTTAATTGGTTATCATTAGAGTAACACTAGATTGACTCCCGTGCGATGCACGGGGCATTACTGTATTTTCAAAAGACAAAATTGAACTAAAAGAAACAAAAAAATCAATTCGTTTATACATTATGAAATAATTCCTTAAAGACTACATTGTCAAGACATAAAAATTAGAAAACAATAAAATAGGAATATAACAAAAATCATAAGGAATATGCGTTTTTCCATATACAATTCTGTAATATTTTATCAATTAAAAAAGTAAATAAAACACACGAATCACATACGAAATAAGTTATTGAAATTAGTAAAAAAATGTGAAGAGTGGAAATCTATTTAAAAGAAGATGATATTTTATTTCTTTTTGATAAAGAGAATTTTTTAAATAAAAACAAAAGATTTGTTCATACCAAAAAGATAGTACAGTTATCTAATAAAAATTAATATCATTCTTTTTCAAATGGAAACTTTCCATTAAGTCATGCTCGTACATCTAAAAAATTATGTCATATTTATTTACATTAACTCAGTATGAACATAATTATGATATTTATTTTCAATGTAACTTATTTAATTTTTAGGAGAAAAATAAAAATCATAAAAATACTAACAATTTCGTTAAATGAAAAGAAATTTCCCCAAACCCCTCACTTCCTAATCAAACTCAACCCACTTCTTCCTCTCCCTCTTTTAAAATACAAATTTATACTATCTTTATTTCTTATAATATTGACATATACATCAATCAAAATTTTAAAAATGATTGTCATCTTTTCCGATATTCGTCTTTATAAATACACAATATTTTGAGACAAATATAAAAATCGACAAATTTATTACCCCATCACTTATTAAATAGAAACCAAAACCAACATTCATTACAAAAATCCAAATTCAACACCATTCCAACTCATCATCCTATAACCCACAACTTTTATATTCTTTATTTTATTTTATTTTATATTGTGAAAACATTCTTGAATACTATATTGTTAGTACAAACATCAAAGTGGTATGTATTATCATCATTACATATCAATATTTAAAATAATTTACCTTTTAACTCTGGATGTAGTGACATATAATTCTTCATGGCAAAATTTTGATATTTTCAAAATAAAAACTAACTATTTAAAAAATATATATATAACTCATTCTAGGAATTAAATTGCAAAGTAGATGAAACATTGATTAGTATAAAGAGTAACTATAGAGACAACAGGTACTACTCAATATATCTTAAAATGAACGAATGACCCATTTTAAATATATAGATGGAGTCTTAAAAAATTGAGACCAAGGTTTTAGTAAAATGAGTACATACACCATTTTCTATCCACATTAAAAAAAAATCAAACAATAAAATAAATTGAAATTATAATATCTTTATCTAAAAATATTATTTATTTTCTTCACTAATTTTTTCTTTTTTTTCAATCAAATTAATTCCTATATTATAAATACACAATTTTTTGAGACGAATAGAAAAATCGACAAATTTATTAATACATTATTTACTATGCTTCAAAGATTTATTTTACAAAAATTAAATAAATTATTTGATATATCGAACTAAAATAAACAAAATAACCATATTACCACATCCCACTTATTAAATAGAAACCAAAACCAAAATCCACATTCATCACACTCCCCATATATATATATATATATATATATATATATATATATATATATATATATATATATATATATATATATATATATATATATATATATATATATATATATATATATATATATATATATATATATATATATATATATATATATATATATTATTATTATTATTATTATATTAAATAACCCTATACTCTCTCCGTCCCGCTTGAAAGGGCATAAATTTTTTCTTTGGGCGACCCATTTAAAAGGGCACGATCAAAAAATTGAAAGTTTTTTATTACTTTTTTATTTGTGGGACCCACTTATCATACTTTCATAATAAATATCCACTAACTATTTTCTACCCCACTTTCCCTCTTCAACATCACCTTTCACTCACAACATTTATTTCACTATACACTTTTTCTCTTTCCTACGTCACTTTTCTTAATTCACGTGAAAGGCACAAATTTTGCCCTTTCGGGCGGGACGGAGGGAATATACTTTATAAATACATAATGGTTTTGTTTAAAAAAATTAACACCATCCCAACTCTTCATCCTATACCCCACCATTTTTTAATGATTAATAAAATTATTATTATTATTATTATTATTATTATTATTATTATTATTATTATTATTATTATTATTATTATTCTCATTTATAATTAAAAATAAATACTTCACACTTAATTAATTTTCACTAAAAATATATTTAAAAAAAATAAAATTAACAAAGAATAATCAAGAAATTTATATTTAAAAAAAAGAATTTTTTTTCTTCAAAATTAATTTTGATTAAAAACATTATTGAAAAATTAAAAAGAAAAATTAACAAAGGATAATTAATAAATTTATATTTATAAATAAAGGTTTTTTTTCTATGTCCAAATCGAATGAAAATAATCTCTATTTAAAGAGAATTTTTTTTTATGAATTTTGGTGTAATTTTTTTTTTAAAAAAAATTAATTTATTATAAAATAATTTAGGTAAAAGAAATGGGTGAAAAATAAAAATTCAAAATCCAAACAACCAATAGGATGAAGCCAAGTGTCCATGCCAAAAAAAAAAAACAAACAAACACAATTCAGCAACCTTCACGGTCTTCACGCGTGGCTGTCGGCGCGTGTCCCACCCGCTTCATTGAATTGTCCAAAACGCCCTCCACTAAATGATCGACACGTGTGAAAATTTTCAAAAAAAAAATTAAAAATATATTACAGCCCAATCACCGCTTGCCAAGTGTTATTTAAGTCAAATTTTTTGCCATTTTGCCACCCATTGAAATGACAAAAATGCCCCTCAAACTCTCTAAAAATTTATTAATACATTATTTACTATGCTTCAAAGATTTATTTTACAAAAATTAAATAAATTATTTGATATATCGAACTAAAATAAACAAGAGTAGGTTTTAGGAGAAACCTGTTTCTCTATAAGTTATAAAAAGTCCACTTTAAAACAGTCAGTTTAGGCTTTAAAACACCAAGTTGATATATTTAAAAACAAGACTTTTTATAACTTATGGAGAAACAGGTTTCCCCCAAAATTTTCTGAATAAACAAACACAAGATTTTGGGGGAAACTAGTTTCTCCTTAAGTTATAGAAAGTCCTGTTTTATAAACTGTTTCTAAATATTCGCTAACTACTTGCAAATAGAAAAAAAGTGGACTTTTTATAATTTATGAAGAAACTAGTTTCTCCCAAAACTTGTTCATAAACAAAATAACCATATTACCACATCCCACTTATTAAATAGAAACCAAAACCAAAATCCACATTCATCACACTCCCCATATATATATATATATATATATATATATATATATATATATATATATATATATATATATATATATATATATATATATATATATATATATATATATATATATATATATATATATATATTATATTATATTAAATAACCCTATACTCCCTCCGTCCCGTTCGAAAGGGCACAAATTTTCTTTTTGGGCGTCCAATTTGAAAGGGCACAGTCAAAAAATTGAAAGTTTTTTATTACTTATTTATTTGTGGGACCCACTTATCATACTTTCATAATAAATATCCACTAACTATTTTCTATCCCACTTTCCCTCTTCAACATCACCTTTCACTCACAACATTTATTTCACTATACACTTTTTCTCTTTCCTACGTCACTTTTCTTAATTCACATGAAAGGCACAAATTTTGCCCTTTCGGGCGGGACGGAGGGAATATACTTTATAAATACATAATGGTTTTGTTTAAAAAAAATTAACACCATCCCAACTCTTCATCCTATACCCCACCATTTTTTAATGATTAATAAAATTATTATTATTATTATTATTATTATTATTATTATTATTATTATTATTATTATTATTATTATTATTATTATTATTATTATTATTATTATTATTATTATTATTATTATTATTATTATTATTATTATTATTATTCTCATTTATAATTAAATATAAATACTTCACACTTAATTAATTTTCACTAAAAATATATTTAAAAAAAAAAAATTAACAAAGAATAATCAAGAAATTTATATTTAAAAAAGAGAATTTTTTTTCTTCAAAATTAATTTTGATTAAAAACATTATTGAAAAATTAAAAAGAAAAATTAACAAAGGATAATTAATAAATTTATATTTACAAATAAAGGTTTTTTTTCTATGTCCAAATCGAATGAAAATAGTCTCTATTTAAAGAGAATTTTTTTTTATGAATTTTGGTGTAATTTTTTTTTTTAAAAAAATTAATTTATTATAAAATAATTTAGGTAAAAGAAATTGGTGAAAAATAAAAATTCAAAATCCAAACAACCAATAGGATGAAGCCAAGTGTCCATGCCAAAAATAAAAAAAAAAAAAAAAAAAAGGAAAACAAACACAATTCAGCAACCTTCACGGTCTTCACGCGCGGCTGTCGGCGCGTGTCCCACCCGCTTCATTGAATTGTCCAAAACGCCCTCCACTAAATGATCGACACGTGTGAAAATTTTCAAAAAAAAAATTAAAAATATATTACAGCCCAATCACCGCTTGCCAAGTGTTATTTAAGTCAAATTTTTTGCCATTTTGCCACCCATTGAAATGACGAAAATGCCCCTCAAACTCTCTAAAATTACCAAAACCTTGTTATTATATATTTATAGATTATATATAAAGGGTATTACTGCAATGAGAACCAATTAAAATGAGAACCATAACAATCAACTACAATCATTGAATAAAAGACAAATCAAGGGTTTAGATTGGAAATTACTTAGATAGAGGAGGTGGCATTTTTGCAATTAATAGGATAGATAAGAACAAAGTTGTAGAATGTCATTTGACATTTCAAATGCAAAACTTGTCACGTCATCATCCAAATTTCCCTCAAATTTCAAAAATAAATATCTCAATATCTAAAGTCGAAAAAAAAAATTCGAGAATAATGTTTTTTTCATCTGTAAAAGGCGAATCAAACTAAATTCCTAAATATAGAGTTTTGGAAAAAAATGTTGAACAACAATGAAATTCTTAAAATACACTTGAATTCATTAGCTACTTAGCTACTGATTCCATTTGTATTTTTGAGCATTGCACATGAATTCAGTAGTTACTTATCTACTGAATACATGTGTATTTTTTAACATTACAATTGAATTCAATAGCTAAATATACTGAATCTGTGTGTATTTTGATCATTGCATATGGATTCAGTAGCTAATTAGCTACTAAATTCATGTGTATTTTGAACATTACATATAGATTCAGTAGCTAGTTAATTCATGTGTATTTTGAACATTACACATGGATTCAGTAGCTAGTTAGCTACTGAATTCATGTGTTTTTTTGAACATTACATTTGAATTCAGTAGCTAGTTAACTAATGAATTCATGTGTATTTTTGAATATTACATTCAGTAACTAGTTAACTAATGAATCCATGTATATTTTGAACATTTCACATGGATTCAGTAACTAATTAGTTACTGAATTCATGTGTATTTTGAACATTACACTTGAATTCAGTAGCTACTTAATTACTGAATTCATGTGTATTTTTGAAGAATTCAAGTGCAACGTTCAAAATATACTTGAATTCAGTATCTAATTAGCTAATGAATCCAAGTATATGTTGAAAATTTCATTGTTTTTAAACATTTTTTCACAACCTATATTCAAGAATGTAGTTTGATTCGTTTCGACGATACGAGAAAAACAGTGTTCTCAGATTTTTTTTTTCGACTTATAGATTTTGAGATATATAATTTTGAAATTTGAGAGAAATTTAGATGATGATGTGATAGATTTTGAAAAGTAATGGTCAAAGACATTCTATCTCTCAACTTTCACAAAAATTACAAAAATGCCACCATTTTTTTTATAAAAGTATATCTAATTTAAACCATTAGTTTATTTTAATCCAATGATTGTGGTTGAGTTTCATGGTTCTCATTTTAAATATATTCTCATTTGAACACCCTCTCTCTCTCTCTCTCGCGCGCGCACACACACACACACACACACACACACACACACACACACATATATATATATATATATATGAATACTACAATTATGTCAACATTTGTGTATTTGAGTGTCAGTTACACGTGTTGATACTCTTTCTAACTAATGCTGACACTTATTCTGTATTGTGTCCAAAATTTTTGAACACACACACACACACACACACATATATATATATATATATATATATGAATACTACAATTATGTCAACATTTGTGTATTTGAGTGTCAGTTACACGTGTTGACACTCTTTCTAACTAATGATGACACTCATTCTATATTGTGTCCAAAATTTCAGTTATTTACAAAAAAATTATCGCATATTTTTAAAGAAGTGTCAGTTATTTATAAAAATGTCACCGATTCGGTTCAACTTAATTCATGTCGATTCAAAAATACGTTTTTTGCACTTACTAAAAAATAAAAAACTGACACTCCTTTTAAATAATGTTGCGTGATTTATCCCGAGTTAAAAGTTATGCCGATTTTCGCGCACGCGCCCATTAACATAGTCACTCTCACTAGTATAATACATACACTGACACTCCTTTTAAATAATGTTGGATATACTAGTTTAATATCAGTATTAGTGTTTTTTAGTTGTCAGGTACATGTGTCGGCACTATTTCTAACTAATGTTGGCTATATCGTTAATGTCAACATTTGTGTATTTGAGTGTCAGTTACACGTGTTGGCACTTCTTATAACTAATGCTGACACTCCTTGTATATTGCGTCCAAAATTCCAGCTATTTACAAAAAAAATTATCACATATTTTAAAAGAAGTGTCAGTTATTTATAACAATGTCACCGATTCGGTTAAGCTTGATTCATGTCAATTCAAAAATACGTTTTTTGTACTCACTAAAAAATAAAAAACTGATTTTTCGTAAGACTAACTCTTTGATATTTGATATGAAAAGTCATGTCCAATTGTCCATATATGATTATGCACATTTATTATAAGTCTTTTGCCACATTTTTCTTAAACGACGGCTGGAAACGAGGTTGAGTGACGTGAAAGAGGAGTTTAGAGATATCAAAGAAAAATAAGAAAATGGTGGCTGAGAATATTCAATTCATTAGCGATCCTTTTTCCACCTCAAAATGATGCCTTGATGATTATTCAAATTCATTACCTATTGTTTCAATCAAGTTAAACCTAAAAAAAAGGTTCTATAACAAAATCAGTTATTTATTTCTAATACTAAAAAATGAAGATTTTAGGACCTTCTAAATCGATAGTTTTGCTATTATATCAACAAGATTATTATTTAAGAAAATTGGTTTTAATTGGCAAACTGACAGTTTTAAACAGTACAACAAGACACTGATACTTTTTTTGGAATTTGCCACATAATAAGTTTCTTTTGGAACAAATCACTTCTCACTAAGTTTCTCATTGTATTAAAATGCCTCATAAGTTCTCATGTTGTATTATGTATAATACAACATTTAGTTATGCAGTAGTTTAAAATCATAATACTGCATCCGCACTACCGCCTCCGCCACAGCCTAGCTCCGCCGCCGCCGTCTGCTATCGCCGCATGCCGAATTCCGGTCAATTTTCGCCATATTTCGGTCAATTTTCACCGAAATCCGGCAATTTTGGCCTGAATCCGGCCGTCGATCGCCGGAATCCGATCGCCGGAGGTCGGAATCTGGTCACCGATCCATGGGCATTGGACTCCAGTCATCGGCAGCCGCCGGAATGCAATATTATGGCCTTAATTGTTGTTGTATTTTCGAAACATAATACAATATCATAATACAACACGGGGAAGGAACTTATCGGGCATTATGAAACTTTTTTAGAACTTATCGGACATATTCCCTAGTTTTTTTATGATGGACTAGATTCATAAAAACAATTAGTATTATTTTTCCTTTTAAAAAATATCTTATTTTTCACAAGATTTTGTACCAAGAAAATTCACAAAGATATTTTCTTATTTTAGTTGATATAAGCCATTTCCAAAAGGGGCATGTCATTATGTCATATTTCACTTCCATTTTGAACTTTATTGCTTGGGCCAAATTAATAAACGATCTAAAGGTTACGAGGGTTACTATTCAAACCCCAAAATCCTCCGAGTATACCCCAATTTTTTTTTTTTTTGCTTTTAATTAAATTACTGTTTTGCCCTTAAACAATTTACATACTTCTTTCCTTCTTCTTCTTCTCCGTCAACGGCAATGTCTCCGGCGGTTCAACGGCGGAATCGACGGAGGTCAAAACTAACTCGTTTTTTAAAAATAAAAATATACCCGTGATCGGTTTTTCGCGTAGATCATGGACCCAGAACTAATTTAAAGTTTTGAGTAATTTTGAATAGGAGAAATTTTACATTTAGAAAAAAAAAAATTACCAGAGTCGGCCACAACCTGCTGACTTTGGAAGCTTAAAGTCGGCCACAACCGGCTGACTTTAGGTAATTTTTTCCACACCTGGACGACTTTTTAATAAAAAGTCATCCACCACCGCCGACTCCTTGTTTTTTCATAAAATTCACCTATTTTTTTTTTTGAAATTATACTCCAAAAATTCAAAAATTATTTTCATGAACTAATTTTATGAAAAATAATTTTATGAACTAATTTTATGAAAAATAATTTTTTCATAAAATTCACCTATTTTTCAAGAACTAATTTTATGAAAAATAATTTTTTTGGTGAAAATAATTTCAAAAATTGTTTTTTCATAAATTTTTTTTTTTTTTTAAATTAGTTCATGAAAATAATTTTTGAATTTTTGGAGTATAATTTCAAAAAAAAAAATAGGTGAATTTTATGAAACAACAAGGAGTCGGCCCGTGGTGGATGACTTTTTATTCAAAAGTCGTCCTGGGTGTGGTGGAAAAAATTACCTAAAGTCGGCCTAAGAGTGGCCGACTTTTGCCCAAAGTCTGAGTGGCCGACTTTTAAGCCCAAAGTCAGGTTGTGGCCGACTGGTAATTTTTTTTTTTCTAAATGTAAAATTTCTCCTATTCAAAATTACTCAAAACTTTAAATTAGTTCTGGGTCCATGATCTACGCGAAAAACCGATCACGGGTATATTTTTATTTTTAAAAAACGAGTTAGTTTTGACATTCGTCGGTTCCGCCGTTGAACCGCCGGAGACATTGCCGTTGACGGAGAAGAAGAAGAAGAAGGAAAGAAGTATGTAAATTGTTTAAGGGCAAAACAGTAATTTCATTAAAAGCAAAAAAAAAAATTAAAAAAAAAAAATTTGGGGTATACTCGGAGGATTTTGGGGTTTAAATAGTAACCCTCAAGGTTATTTGGGTTATATTATAAGACTATTAATAATATGAAGCCCAGTAAAACAAAGTCCATAAGGCCCATACCCGATTTTGGTTTCTAATTGATTAGGACTATTTAAACCCTAATTCCCAAATTGCAAGTCAGCAGAAGGCGAAGCCATTGTTGCTGCTCCATCAGTTCTTCTCGCTCCTGTGTTTGTGATCTCTCTCACTCTCTCTCTATCTCTCTCACACACACACACAAACACACAGACTCGCACATGAAATTCTTCTCACACCTATTCTGTTTTGTTCTAATTTCTTGATCGTTTGAAGATGAATTTTCCTTGCCTATTGTTCTAGGGTAAATCATTCAGACCTATCCCATGAAATTTTGACCTAATAGTAATGCCAGAGTCAGTACGTTTTGGGCAGAAATTGTTTGCTATAGTTAGAATATTTCGTCATTTGCACATGCTACAAATATCAAAGAGTCAAAACTTGAAGTGCATAATTGTGTTTTTGTTCGTCAGTGTATTTTGGGTCTTTTATCCATTCCTGTTATAATATTCTTCTTGCAGGAAATAGGGATCTTTTTGAGATAAAGTTGCAATGAGGTTGGAGAAGTGCTATTTCTGTTCCTCTACTGTATATCCCGGGCATGGCATTCAGTTTGTCAGGAATGATGCAAAGGTATATGTTTTCATGTTTTCTCTTTACAATTTCCGCCTTGATTATTTGTTGTTTTTTAATATTCCTAGAGTAACATAAATAAACAATATGATGTGTGTAAGTATTCCCTCCTCCGTCCCATAATGTTAGTCCCCTATTTTTGATAGAAAAAAGAAGATTTACTGGATGGAGGAAAATTACAAAAGACATAATGTTAGTCCCCTTTGACTATTCAAACATATTAACAACGCAATTTCATTTCAATCACTCTCCTCTCTTCTTCTTTCATCATCCCCTCACCCTATTTCTCTCACCTCCCATCCTTAGTTATCACAAGGGCAATTATGAAAGCTCAATGGATTTAACCCCTCAATGATGGAAATGAGACACTATCTATATGGGACAAACAAAATGACGAGAGCAACAATGCGGTACAACTCTCTCCACTTGTGTGAACCTAGTTGGAGCCATAAATAACCAATAACGCATAAATAAAATCGAAGTAAACTTGTCAACAAACAACCAAACAATGAGAACAACATCGAAAATTTTAACGTGGAAAACCTTCTTGAATTGTGAAGTAAAAACCACGGGACCAAGTCCAGAAAAATCCACTACTACTAAAATAGGTTCGGTATAAGAGAGATGACACAACCAAAATATAAGAACAACAATCATGATATAGGCCAAAACACGAAAACAACACAACTATGAAACTCACAAACAACAACAGCTTTTGTTGGTAAGTTCACCAGTGTGTGTCTAGAGACCATGAAAACTCGATCGAAAGTTATAGGATCGAAGCGATGTCTCTTACGAAAACACAGTTGAAAAAATCAGCTCAATCGGACTACAAATGAATCCCGAATCGCGTTTTGAAGTCTGCTCGTACTTGGGAATCTGTTTTTGGGTTCTCTATCACGGCTCTGTAACCTCTCCGTTCCAGCCAAAAGTTTTCTATGACT
Organism: Adenophora triphylla var. japonica; assembly: GCA_022495995.1. Taxonomy (NCBI): domain Eukaryota; kingdom Viridiplantae; phylum Streptophyta; class Magnoliopsida; order Asterales; family Campanulaceae; genus Adenophora; species Adenophora triphylla. The sequence goes on along the minus strand of JAFEMH010004679.1, from coordinate 161,819 downwards.
AACTATATATAATTAACCTGAAAGGATATTAAACTGGTAAAAAAAAATTGGTCTGATTAAACTAATAAACATAAAATAAAATGGGATTTCTCAACACTAGAGGGACCGAAAGCCCAACAAACTCCACCCAACTATGTTGAGAATTCCATCGTACCTGTGATCTCGCAGCAAGTATTATGTTTCTTGTTGTAAACTCGTTGTCATCATATCCGAACCTTTTCAATCAGAGTAAAATTTCTCAAAGTGTAACAACTTGGATTCTAAAGCATCGTGACTCCAATGATATTGAACATCGATATGTCTTGATTGAAATGAAAACTTGAGTTCTTGGGATGTATAGCACTTTGCCTATCACAAATACTTCTTACCTCTCGTTCCATTTCCCGTCTCTGTTTTGGAGGGATATTATTCTGAATTCAACTTGAACTGACTAGCAAGCAGAGCACCAAAAGGATTGGCTTTATCCATGTTGAACCTTACAAGCACGTTCTCGATATACCTCTCCAGAGATAACCACATCTTCTTTTCCTTCCTATCTCGGCTAATTCTCATGACAAGAATGTATTTTGTTGCATCCGAATTGTTGATGGCAAAAGGCTTGTTCAACTCTTTCGTCAACATGTCAATATTCCTGATATCATGATTAATAAGTAACATGTCATCAACTTATAACAATAAAATAATAAAATCTTATTAGGAATTTTCTTGACAGAAACACAAGGATCATAGGCTGTCCTCGCATATCTGTGTGTCCGCATGTATGATTAGAACTTCATGTACCATTGTCTTGGAGTCTGTTTCAACCTGTATAAGCTTTTTTCAACTTGCAGACTAGGTTTTCTTTTCCCTTTAGCTGCTTCATGAAAATTTCTTGCTCCAAGTATTCATGTAGAAAAGCGGTCTTCACATCTAACCGTTCAATCTCAAAGTCCATACTAGCAGCTAAGCCAAGAACAACTCGAATAGATTACATCTTCACAACTGACGGGAAGATTCCTTAAAAGTCTATCGCCTCCCCTGTTTCGGACTTTCTGACCAAAACCCTTCACAACCAATCTTGCCTGGTACCTTGCCATATTCATGGGAGACTTTTATGAACCAGTTCTTAGAGATGGGTATAAAGTTCGATGAAGTGATTTATTCAAGAAATCGGGTGTATGCAAGAGAGGTATGTAGTATTCTGTGATAGTCAGAGTGCTAATGTGCTATATATTTTACTAAAACCTCAAGTTTCCATTTCAAATCAAAACATATCGATGTTTGATATCATTGGATTCACGACTCTTCAGAATCCAAGCTGTTATACTTTGAGAAAGTTCACAATAATTGAAATGGTTCAAATATGATGACAAAGAGCTTACCCAAGAAGAAAACATGATACCTGTTGCGAGATCGCAGGCATGATGGAATCTCTAACATATGCAGGAGGAGTTTGTTGGGTTTTTGGTCCCTCTGATGTTGAAAAATTATATTTTATTTTATATTTAATAGTTTATTCAAGCCCATTTAATAGCCTTTTAGGTTAATTATTATAGTTAGTAATAGGCAACTTGTTACTGGAAGGGAGAGGTTACAGAGCCGTGAACAGAGAAGCCAAAGATAGATTCTAAAGTACGAATTTGACCTCAATGGCTTTGAGTCAGTGATTGTCATCCTTTTCTCGATCTTGATTCGCCTAGAAATTCGGAGATCCTAAGCAAAAAAGGAGTCCATGACTAATCAATCGAGTAATATGCATGAAGACTTTGAATATTTGCCGAAATGCCTGAATTGAGAAAAAAAAGTGGTAATGGGAGTAATTGTTCTATATGTGCAAATCAAAAGCGGATGGACTCAATTCATTAGACAGACATATCGGTTCGCGGGCGGAAACTTTGGGCAGAGTTCGATTACTATTAATGGGTGGCTCCGCGATTTCTTATGGGGCAGGCGTCAGCCCCCATACATTCTCTTCAGCGCAACATACTTCAAAATGCGATCATGGATTCGTTTGTTGTTCGAATGAGCTGATTTTTTCACCCGGGTTTTCGTAAGAGACAGAGCTTCGATCCTATCGGTTCCGATTGAGTTTTCCATGTCTCTAGACTAGTGAATTTACTGGTTAAAGTTGGTGCAGTTCGTGAGTTTCATAGTTGGGTTGTTTGGTGTTTTGGCTTATATCAAGATTGTTGTTCTTGATATTTTGGTTGTGCTAATAGTGGATTTTTCTGGATTTGGTCTCGTGGTTTTATTTCTCGAATTGGAAAGGTTTTCCACGTTAAAAAATCTCGTTGTTTGGTTGATTGTTGATCAGTTTACTTGGATTATTATTTCTGCGTTATTGATATTATTGCTCCTACTAGATTCACACAAGTGGAGAGAGTTTTTCCGCATTGTTGTTCTCCATGGTAAGTGGGGCTATCTTTCCGGGATGGAGGGAGATTTGTCTGGATAATCAGAATATAAAAGAGATATAATGCTCTCTTATTAGGTTATTTCCAGGAGTATTGGTAAGGTCTTGCTGCCTATTGCACTTGCCTGGGTAATGTTGTGGAGCTAGGTTCCAAGAATGGAGTTAAGGATCCCTAGTCAATAGGCATATCTATAGAACCTTACCATCAGTAGTAGAGTGGTGCACTTTGATTGTTGGTTTAATATATCACATCTACATCATTGTAGAGCTGTTGTGAACCAAATTGAGTTTTCTGTTAGATCTTGGATCCCTTATTTTTAGTTGAACTTGAGTCATGGTACCTATGTTTACAGTCTACTTGTTCACTTCACTAAACTAGCTAGAAATTAGCAGAATTCGGCTTTACTAGAGCCAGATTTAAATTTATGTAATATACAATCTGAGTTTATTAAACAACCCTAACCCTCTACATGGAAAGGTTAGATGTTGAAACTCAGTTAACTTGAACTAGTCATTGCAAAGCAAGTGAAGGCATCTGCACCCTTAGGGGGAATTCAAAAAACTGTTTTGGTGGACAGCAGGTCATCGAGAGGGGATCTACTTATAAACTCTTATTGTTAAGGTGGTACTTTAATATTCACAATGCTATTGTATTAGCTGAATATGATATTGACTCCATTTCTTTACATGGCAGATTTTCAGATTTTGTAGATCGAAATGTCACAAGAACTTCAAAATGAAGAGGAATCCTCGCAAGGTTAAATGGACCAAGACTTACCGCCGATTACATGGAAAAGATATGACTCAGGTATATTAACTTTGTTTAATCATCCTTTGTCTTTTCCTTTAGGCGAAACTGTAATCAATCGATATCTGATATGTCTACTGTCAAATTAAATCCTCAAGGACTCCACATTTGAGTTTGAGAGGAAGCGAAATAGACCAGAGAGATACGACAGGAATCTGGCTGAGAACACCCTTAAAGCCATTAAGAAGATTGACAAAGTCAGAGTTGATAGAGAGATCAGGCACCATAAAAAGAGGTCTGTCTTTCATTCCGTTATTGTTTCATCTAAAGGGCAGTGATTTATATATATACACCCTCCGTCCCATTTGACTATTCTAACATTTTAACAACTTTATTTCATTTCCATCACTAACCTTAATAAAGTTTACTCTTAACTCCATTACTCCCTCTTCTTCCTTGGTTGGCTCTCATCCTCTCCTCTCCTCACTGCCTCTTGTTCTTTTGTTGGTAATTTTCGAAGTTGAATGGTTTTAACCTAACAATTGTGAAAATGCAACTATGTTTATGGGAGAGAGGGAGTATGTATATCATATGTGTGTGGTAAATACTAAGTGGTTGTTGAAATGGGCAGGATGGTTGGAGTTAAAGGCAAGGACCAAAAGGAGGCAATGAAAGAACTGGAACAGAGTATCCACATGGTGAAAGCTCCAAGTGCCCTCCAACAAGAGCCGTCTCTCACGCTACCAAAGACCAAGGTCAAGGTTACACAACAAAAGTCGGAAGAAGATAATCGCATGAAAGAGTAATGTCCCTTAGTTTGTTGCAGCAGTTTTAACATTTGGGAAATGGCCTAGTTTTGCATTAAATTGACAACTCAGAAAGAAAACCAATACTCCCTCAGTCTGTACCAAAATGATTTAGAAGCTTTGTGCGTTTCAACGGATAATGTTATTTTTAAGCAATTTAGTAGCCTGTTACCTCAGTCCGTCCCAAAAGGTTCCAAAATGTTTGTTGTTTTATTATTACCTACAAATCTTTTTCGTTTTCATTATATCCTCATTTATTATGATTACGAGAGTATATTGTAAAATAAATTAATTACCTTGAATCATTTTAAAGGTAATTTAGTATATAATAATAGCATTTATGTAAAATTAATTAATTACCAACAAAGTGTATTTACTTTACCATTAATATTAATAAATCTTTTTCGTTTTCATTATATCCTCATTTATATTGTAAAATTAATTAATTACCTTGAATCATTTTAAAGGTAATTTAGTATATAATAATAACATTTATGTAAAAATAAATAAATAAATAAATCCAAATCAGTAATATTTTGGATGGAAAAAGTAGCAAACTTGTTCTAGAAATGTGATTGAGTATATTATGAACAAGCACTTCCACTTTAAACTAACAAAGTGTATTTACTTTACCATTAATATTAATATTAATATTAATAGTTTTAAACCCTTGTGTTATGCTATGCTAGATAATACTCTTCCAGATATAATAAATATCATAGTTAACTTATCTAGATACTTATAAAATATATTTTATTTATTTTTGCACATTATTGTCATAATAAATTGTAAATAGAACTTTTACTTTTTTATAAATGTGATAACTATAGTATAAATGGCAACCCCTCCGTAAACAGTACAATGAACAGTATCACATGCCAAATTTCCCATTTTGCTCTCATTAAGTTGTTTCTTTCCCATTTTGCCCTTAAAAATTTTTTTTCTTTTAAATTAAAAAAAAAAAACGTATCCTCAAACAAGGACTTTACTAATTGTCTTTATTTTGGAACGAAATGAAAAAAAACATGTTGTACTTATAAACATTACTGACACTAGTAAGTAGTAAGTAGTACTCCCTCCGTTCCGCCCGAAAGGGCAATTTTGCTTCCTAGCACGGAAATTAAGAAATGAATAAGGAAAGTGAGGTAAGAAACAGAAAAAGGTTAAATGTTGTGAGTATGAAAAATTAAATAAGAGAGAGAATGAGTGGGAGGAATAGTTAGGAGAGAGAATATTGTGAGTGTAAAAATAAAGTAGGAGAGAGAATGAGTGGGGTAGGAAGAGTATAAAAATAATAAAAACTTTTCTTTTTGGGGTTGTGCCCTTTTAAATGAGACGCCCAAAAAGAAAATTTGTGTCCTTTCGAGCGGGACCGAGGGAGTAAGTAGTAAGTAGGAGACTTAAAATATCTTTGTGAAACAAGCGTATCATTAATTATTTAACGTATTATCAATCTTCTATAATCTTTATCTCATAAAAATAAGAGTTGGTCTTATAAAAAATGTATTTTTTTTAAGTTTAAAGAAAAATCATTTTTACACTGTCATTTAATAATACATGCAATGATACTCTTCAAACTGGCATTTTTTTATACTAACACTAGCACTTTTTTACTTTACACTGACACTATTTTAGGGCCTGTTTGGTAAAACTGAAAATTAAGTTCTGAAAATGTAGAGCTGAAAATTAAGAGCTGAAATCATTAAGTTGCTAAATTTTGAAGACTTATGTTTGTTTGATAATGACAAATCACTTACATCTGAATTTTCAGAATTTCAACTCAACATTTAAAATATTATATGAATAATATTTATGATTTTATAATAAAATAAATTCATTATTGACATATACATTATTATTATTATTATTATTATTATTATTATTATTATTATTATTATTATTATTATTATAAGTAAATTTTAATCTTATAATATTTAAATATTTTTATTTGTACTTTCTTTATCCCATAATAATATTTATCTTGATTAGTTTGGTAAATATGATCACAAATGTTGACAAATAATAAAAAAAAATTATATAATGATACTTTAATAAAAATATTATTAAATATTAATATTAAACAAATTATATTTTCATACTTGGTCAAATATAATTTGTATGAAAAGAAAAAATATTTCAACAAAAGGAAGTAACAATAAATAAATAAATAAAATATGTTGATGTGTGGATTTGAACTCATTTCCTTTTTTTCTCATTCTTTCCACCTCTTATCTTGTTAAGCTACTCCTTGCCCACTTAAAATTAATAGCCTTTTTTAAGACAATCTTAATTATTTAAGTGATTCAAATTTACCTTACCAAACAAGTTTAATTTTTTAATCTCTTAAAGTGTTTCAAATTAAGATCTTAATTTAGTTACCAAACAGGCCCTTATACTGGCACTTAATAATACATTTACTGGCACTCTTCACACTGGCATTTGTTTACACTAACACTGACACTTTTTAACACTGGCAATTTTTTACACTGACACTCTTTACACAGACACTTTGTTACACTAACACTGGTATTTTTTACACTAACACTGACACTTAATAATACATGTACTGACACATAATAATACATGCACGAACACTCTTTACACTGACACTTTGTTACACTAACACTTAAACCATCTACAATCATGGCACAAGACTCACGACATGGGCTAGGTGGCAATGGAGACATCCCACATTCATGACTTTGTAAAAGTCATGAATGACTTTTACATTTTTTCTTTTGCCAGAAGCCACACTTCACGTCTTGGAGAAACAAAAAAAAATTATAATGACCAATTAGAGTGTGATACGTGTCATATTTTTGAAATTAATTTTTTTTACAAAAATTGCAATTAACATATAAAAAATAATAAAAATACAAGAATATTGAAAAAACTACCATTATTAATAAAAAGTAGGAGAGAGAAACTGATGACTTTTGTCATGAATGGAGATAAAATTGTTTGAAGTTATGCTTTTGATGACTGATGACGTGGAGCTGAGGTGGAGGAGAGAGAGATGGATTTGAAGTTTCATTGTTAAAGATGCTTTTACACTTTTTTACACTGACACTTAATAATACATGCACTAGCACTTTTTACATCGAAATTTTATTACTTTAACACTGACAATAGCGGAGGAATCAAAACACGTTTTTTTTAAGCTTAAGAAAAAATGCATTTTTTTTTTTTTAAGATATTGGCTAAAAATAAAAAGAAAAAACCAAATTGAAAAAATAAAATAAAAAAGAGATGTGGCACGGATTGGGAAATAAATAAGGCAAAATGGATCCACCCAAAGGAGTAATAATATGAGATGAGATGGGAGTGAAAATGGGAGGTACGACTACGAGCTTCTTCTTCTTCGCTTCTTCTTCACCGCTGCTTCTCCGATCTCCACTTGAAAATGGCGTCTCCTCCTCCTCCTCTTTAACCTTCAACACCACCACCAACAATAAATCACTCTACAGATCGCCATTTTTATTTTCTGCCAAACCCAAAATGAGCAATGTTTCATGTAAATTAAGCAACAGCGGGATTCAACAAAATCCCCAAAACAGTAGCACCAATTCCATGAATATAGTGGAGGATTATAACACTGCTATGAAGCGAATGATGCGAAACCCTTATGAGTATCATCATGATCTTGGTCAGTTTCTTTCCTTTGAATTGTATTTTTCCTCTTTATTTGTTTATTGAATTTACTTGAACTATATGGCTTAATTGAGTAGATGCTTTATATAGTTTTCCAACTGTACCCGTTCGTTCTGGTTTTTTTTTCTTTCCCTTTGATTCATTTATGTGGTTATATAAATTGGGTTTTAATTGAAGAGCTATATTTTAGATTTAATTTTATAAAATTGACAGGTGATTGAAAATTTTCTAGGTGTTGTTTGTCATTGTTTACCATGTGCTTCTTGAGCAACTCTTGGAAATTCGTCAGATTTATAATCTTATTCTTGATGAATAATCCATTTTCTTATGGTAATACGGAGTACTATCTAAACTCAACTCAACACAACACGTCCATTGTGCTAATCACTTGGATCGTCGAGTATTGAATCTTCATCCACCATTGTGCCAAAAGCCACGTGACGGGTGACTGTTTGATACATCAAAGCTATGCCGTAAAAGTTGAGTGTCATACATTTAGTAGGCAACCTAATCCCATTTTTAGGGTAGGCGCCACGGAGAATCATAACAAAGTGTGGCTTAGTTATATCCTTCTTATTAGTGTAAGTGTCATGGTAAAGTACTTAAAAGTTGCTTCTTATTTAATAATTGCAGTATCTCTGGATTTCAGTGAGAACTAGAATGATACCTTATTTTCATTGGAACTTTAGAATCCTCCTATTATAGTTACTCTCTCCGTCTCAAAATGTATATTTTCTAGTAATTTTTGTCCAAAAATAAATGTTCATTTTCTAGAAAATTTTGTCCAAAAATAAATGATACCTTATTATATACTTGCAAAACTATGGACATGTATTAGGCAGTGGACTTAACTTTTTTCTTTTTAGTATTTTATAAGCTTAGTAGGATTTACTGTTTGTGGATTAGATCTGTGTTTGGTTGCCGAGCTTTTTGCGTTGAAAAGGGCAATGGTGACATGGCTACACAAAAATATATGATGTCTTTTTCTTCTTATTTAATTGTAGTAGTATCTTCGGATTCAGTGAGAACTACAATGATACCTTATGTTCATTTGAATATCCTAATCCTACTATTATAATTATATTTTCTTGTTTTCACCAGCCAGTGGACTTAACTTTTTTTCTTTTTAGTATTTTATCAGCTCGGTAAGAACTTACTGTTTGTGGATTAGATCTGTGTTTGGTTGCTGAGCTTTTGCACTGAATAGGGCACATGCAGATAGACAAATATATGATGCCTGTTCCTTCTATGTGTGTGTGTGTGTGTTCATATATTTCACATGCCTATGTTTTGGGACTGTATGAACAACATATTGCGTTTTGACATAGCTCTTTTTTGTATTACGGAGTATATAGTTTGTCATTAACTAGTACCGTAATCTTTAACCGTGGAGAAACAACTTCATGTCGACCATGTCATGAGAAGAATTATAGCTCTCCAAGCTAGGTCGTGAAGATATTGAAACAAACAAGGCCTTAATGATTATAAGATGCAGCCAGAGCCTCTAACTTTGTTTCATACGAAGAAGCATGAAGTATTCATATACACATTGATAAGTATAGCTAAATAGCTAATACTCCCTCCGTCCCAAAATGTTTGTCCCATTTGACTTTTTAGTTAAACTTTGACCACAAATATATGACAATTTAATTATGTTCATGAAATTCTAGAAATTCTTATTGATTCACCATTAATAATATTATCAATAACAACTTTTAGAATTTCATGAACATGATTAATCTCTCACAAATTTGTGGTCAAAGTTCAACAAAAAAGTCAAATGGGACAAACATTTTGGGACGGAGGGAGTATGAAACTTCAAATATACAAGAATAAATTGATGCGGAGTCTTCTAGGGGGATCTAACACGACTATCCTGTGATTTCAGGCATGAATTATACATTGATAACAGAAAATTTGATCGTGGGTTCCCAGCCTCAGAAAGCTGAAGATATAGATCATCTAAAACAGGAAGAGAATGTGGCCTACATTCTTAACTTGCAGCAGGACAGTGACATTGAGTACTGGGGAATAGACATAGAATCCATCGTCAAAAGATGCAAACAACTTGGAATACGCCACATGAGAAGGCCTGTAAGCACTTTTCTCTTAATTCTCAATTTATGATATCAGCATGTAAAAATGGTGATTATGAACTATATTTGGGCTCCATTACTGTGTGCTATGTTATGAATTGACAGGCAAAAGATTTTGATCCAGATTCGTTGAGAAATGGATTACCGAAAGCTGTTTCTTCATTGGAATGGGCAATTTTTGAAGGAAAAGGAAGAGTCTACGTACATTGTACTGCTGGATTAGGGAGAGCTCCTGCTGTTGCAATTGCTTATATGTATTGGTTTTGCGACATGGATGTAAGATCTCACAACATTTTACAAGTTTAAAACCTTTGAATCTGTATTTTTTTTTTGGCTGGTAACATTTTGTATTGGGCAGCTGAACACTGCGTATAAAACGCTAACGTCAAAAAGACCTTGCGGGCCCAATAAAAGAGCAATACAAGGAGCTACTTATGACTTGGCTAAAAATGATCCCTGGAAAGAGCCATTTGAAAATCTTCCAGATCATGCTTTTGTGGGTATGGCAGATTGGGAGAGGAAACTGGTTCAGGATCGTGTTCGGTCCCTTCGAGGAACCTGATAATCCCAGTAAGGTTTCTTAAGGTCAAATTATCGAGTAATTCTTTTTGTGAAAGTATTTAAGACTCTTTCCGGGTCCTTCAAGAAAGGGAACTTATTCATGAACTCCCTTTCTATCTTCAGATTGGGAGTAGTTATTATTTATAGAACATAAGCTACCACTTTCATTCCCTTCGATGAGGAGAGAAGCCAGTTGCAGGGTACATGAGTTTTGCAACTACCACTGCTGATGGAGATCTCCAGAGCCAGTATAGAATAAAACTTCGTTTTCATGGCGATTAATGTATAATAATGCGCTTGCAAAAGCAACTGTTAAGTTATAAATGAAGATAAATCTTTACTAGCAACTGTTATACTTGGAGTGTGTGATCCATATCTTGTGCTAAGACAATTTTTTCCCATTCCAGTTAAGCTCTAGGATATAAATATATATATATTGGGTATCCAATCACCACATCAGGTGCTGACCATTCCTGTTGAGCTGGGTAGAACCAAAAGGGTGGCAAAGTTCTTCCTAACATACAACAAAATTCCTGACAGCTATGGCATCACCGTTCTACAAAGATCTATAACCAACCCCCCCCAAAAGAAAAAAAACATGGAAATTCATGTGGAAGAGAGATTTTGGAACTTTGCAAGTTGTGTTTGTCGGCGTCCTAAATGAAATGCTGTCACTATCCATAATAAGCAGATCTGTAGCATCACAGAAATATGCACAAGATGAGTTTCAATTTCATCAGCAAAAGCCAAGAAATTAAACATGAGAACCAAGAAATCTTGGGTCTACATTAGTACGGAGCTGAAAGACTAATAAACTTACAGGAAGAGCGTAAAGAGAGATTGTTGTTGTTTTGCCATTAAGATGGCTGTAAAGTAGCTTGTACATTCCAGCTGCAGTCGCATCTCCAAGCCTTTGAACTACTACGTCTATGAACACCTGCGGAACAGGAAGCACGTATATTTTACACAAGTAGTATCCCAACCACACATTTAAGAAACATGTATATACGATACATATTCTGTATGGTTCATGATCCCAAATTTATTTCTTTGTTTAGTAGTCGTTATTATCTTCTTCTTTTCCCCAAGAAACACATTATTATGGAATGTTGTAGATTATAGAAAATGAATTTTAGGTTAAAGGAGGGAGTTGGTAAAAGAGTGATTATTAAAAGTAATAATGTATACTCCCTCCGTCCCAATATAAAGGTTACTAATTTCCTTTTTGGGCATCCCATTATAATGGTTACTAACCCAAAACAGTCAATGGCACCCACTTGTCAAACTCACAACAAAAACTCCTTATCCCACTTTCTCTTTCCTACTTTACTTTTCATACAACACTTACTCTTTCCTTAATCTCCACGCATTCACATTTGGTAACCTTTATAATGGGACAGAGCGAGTAGTTTGAAATGTGGCAATTATATACAGATGGTTCCTATAATTATGAAAATGACTAATATAGGGCTCATGTTTAATGTTAAGCATGAATATGATTTTTTCTTACCACGTACGGAGTATGAAATAATATACCAAGATGGGAACAAAAGAATTGTACCTTAGCTTTATATTTCTCATCTTGTGACACCACAGTGAAGAGTAGCTCTCTTCCAGGTCTAGTTACAACATAAGTAACCACCTACAACATGTATAAACCAATAATGAAAAATAAATTAGTCTTTCAAGGATTTTAAATTTTAATACTAACTTTTCAAAAGAGACACATTTTTATTTTTTATTTATTTTGATAAGAACTTTTCAAAAGAGACACATTAGCAAGTCAAACCTTCCGAAGTGTCTCAGAGACAGCAACCGCTATCCAGGTTGGCCAAACAGCAATTGCAATCAAATTCAGGAAAGCTATAAATGGAGTAGAGCAAATAGCCACAGTAACCCCAGCAACAGTAAGGATGCGCCCCTGTATATGAATAGCCAGAAACAAGTTTGAAAACACTAGAATCACAATAAGGGATACTCAGTCCACATATTAAGTGAAGGGGTTTACTGAATGAACTATTATGAGTAGAAGTTTAATCATAGATGTCAACAAGAGGAAATGAGGTGTATTCTAGATCCTAGTACTAGATGACTAGGAGTATGATAATGTAAATGAATCAACCAATACGAAGCGGAAAACAGGGTACATTAAATTCGTAATAAAATAGTGCAATGCAAATATCCACTGGTCTACAACTTATATGATTATCAAGTATCATAGTTTTGCTAATTTTAAAGGGCATCCACAAGATACTTCATCCAGGGTTTTCTGGAGAAGTCAATATAAATAACAAGAGCAGTTCTTTTAAACGAGGAAGAGGAGAAAAGGAATTCATTATCACTATCGACAAATATGTCAAAGAATAGTTCAACTGACGTATAGTTGGACAAGTCCTTTAGGGCATGTGCAGCCATGACGTTAAGTCATGGCATGCTCCTAGTTGGCATTGTGCCACTCCCCATCCATGGCAAAGTGAAAAGTCATAAATGACTTTTAAGTTTTTGGATCCAACAGAAGCCGAGCTTCACGGCACAAGGGAAAAAAAAAATCAAGCCTTTGATCGACACGTGTCATATTTTTGATTTTTTTCTTTTTCTTTTCTTTTTTTTTTTACAAAAATTGCAATTAACATATAAAAAATAATAAAAATACAAGAATATTGAAAAAACTACAATTATTAATAAAAAGTAGGAGAGAGAAACTGATGACTTTTGTCATGAATGGGGATAAAATTGTTTGGAGTTGTGTTTTTGATAACTGATGACGTGGAGCTGAGGTGGAGGAGAGAGGGATGGGAATGAAGTGGTATGGATAAAGATGGTCTTAACAAGGGCTCAGATGAGATTACAGACCTCACTGAAGACTAGGAGGAATGGACATACTAGTAGGTGCAATTTTACTTCAATTTGTATACTCTAGGATGGTGCAGCTTACCGTTAATGTAAGTTGTCCTGCTAGGATAAAAATGGCAATGAAACTATTGATCTGTGCAAATAGTCGCCTTCGTCCAGTAGGGCTTGTAACAGTTGTGGCAATCACCGTTACTTTCTAGAGTCAAAGAAAAACACAAACGTCAGTATGAAGAGAAAACTAGAACATTCATTGCAATCATGGAGAGATACAAAAACAAGGAGAAGAGAAATCATGAAATTAAGAAATATTGCAACATGGGCCCAATCTTTATTTTTTTCACTAATACGGCAGCACCATATGATAGTAATGAGCCTACATCTACATTGGGCCTTAGACGACAATGGTTCTATTGTTTTGTTGTAACATCTGAGAATTTGCAACACAGCAGTTTTCATGAAAACAAGAACAAGGAAAAGGGATGACAAAATGAAGGACAAACCCACCATAATGGGATTTTGGGAAGCATCAAATATGCAGCTTACCAGAAAATTGGAGAGACTATTTCCCTAGTCTGAACCCACGAAAAGAGTCAAATGGAGCAATCTTACAACGAAAAAAACAGAACATAAAGCAAATTAAGCACTATCCAATATGGAGCAATCTGATGAGAACTGGTTCCAAGTCTCATTGTCACTTAAGGATAGAGAGGCACAATCCAATATGGCTGACTCAAGTACAATCACTACTTTTAAGACTCACTTTACCAGCATAGATTCTTACGTTGAGAATGTTTCAGAAGTATCTTCCAACCAAGCACTAGAATGAACATCAAAATAACTAATTCAACATCTCTATTAGATAGTTTATGTGTGGATAGACAAAGGTAAGTATAACCCTAAGCTTTAGACATTTCAAATTAGTATCATTGCAAATCAATGCTTCCAAACATTTCTCAGCATATTCCTCGATCCCCCACATGGCTTTGTATCATCAGTGGACCTTTTACACCTTGTTATTTACCCATTATAATCCATCTCATCCCCTCTAATATCCAAATTCGCAATATCCAAATATTCTCTCTCTCCATGGTCCATGCAAGTTCAAGTGAACCATCCCACTGTAAGTGCCACCTGAGCAGCAAGGAGTTCCTTCGAAGAACGGGGGCAGTGTAATCAGATCTTTTTGCTAGGATGTAAGGAGCTGTAGTTTCTACCAGTCAAATTTTCACTGTTACGGATTAAAGGAAGGAAAGGGTGACTACAACAACAAAGATTTAGTCCCAAAAGGAAAGGGCGACTCCCGCAACAAAATAAATCTTTCCTTTCCAAGAAAATAATACTGCCCAGCAATAGAATTGAGGATCTGGCGCCATGGATGACTGATAAAATTCCTGCTTTCCCCTTTTTGGTCCACAGATACCTGGAAAAGAAGAAAGGCAGGAGAAAAATAGGGAAATAGTACTCCCTCCGTCCCGGAAAGTTTGTCCCACTTTGACTTTCATGGTCAACTCAATCGGACTTTGACCATAATTTTATGACAATCTAGATATCTCTAGGCAATTCTAAAAATTGTAATTGATGGTATTCCTAATGATGAAACAATAACAATTTTTAAAATTGCATAGGGATGTTTAGATATTCATAAAAGTATGGTCAAAGTTTGAATGAGTTGACCATAAAAGTCAAAGCGGGACAAACTTTCCGGGACGGAGGGGGTAAAAGCTTGTATGCCTTACTCCAGCAGGTACTTTCTAAGGAGACAGTTGTTTTTACCCTTCAAACATTTTTACAAGTCGTGCATAAATTTGCTGGAGGTGCCATTATTAAAAGTCTGTCGCAGAATATTTTTTCCTAAGGTAACTGGAGGGAAATCACAAGGGAAAAAAATGTGAGCTATCATGATAACTTGCTATAAAGTACTCCCTCTATTACAAATGATAGTCCCATTTAACTAGTCAAACCTTTTGAGGATGTACCTTTAATTGCTTGTATCTTCTTGAAACTGTACTTAAATTACAGATTTATAAGAAATTGATCTGTTTATTGGGACAAACCAAAAAAATAAAAGACTTTTTTTTTTTTTTTTGGGGGGGGGGTGGTGGTGGTGGAGGGAGTATAAAGCATAACGAAAAAGAAAAATTCAACTGATCCTTTTATAACATTTCAACATAATGCTATCGAAACCAAGGCAGAGTTGATGCCCTAGCAGAACTCATATCTACGAGCCGCAGATGTAACTTGATGCACTTGTGCTAGATAGATACTAAGTCACTAACAAGAGCCTAAGCCATTCTACAGTCATTTTTTTCAAGGATATTTAGAAGAGGGAGATTGAGGAAATAAACAACACAGAAGATTATCACCTGTAAATAGAAGAAGGAAGAGATGACTGCACTTAGCCACAGGAACAACGACACATATAACAAATAAGTGGATGACCATGTAAGCCACAGTCCATCCAATATAGCCCACAATCGAGGTTTTGTTGCAGAGAGTGCTGGGGAAGACCCTTTATGAGCAGTTTCATCTTGTTTATTTCCCTCGTCGTGTTGATCAATATCAGTTTTCCTAAGAGATAAAATAACAAAGTAAGAAAACATAGAAGCCCACCCTATAGAAATCTCCACCATCAACTGACAACACTATAGATAGACTAAGATCCCTCTTTGAATAGGTAGAGTAACATATTTAAGTTTAGGGAACAGGATCACAAGGGAAGTTCAGATCAAAGTGCCCAAGCCGCTTCCAAAAAAAAAGGTGCTCCAGGACCCCCACAGGAATAAAAAAACTCTCTGAGGCCAAATCAAACAAGAGCAGCATCACTATATGACATACTCTACGGAGGAAACTCAAGAATCAACATTCTCAGGAAGGAAAGGCAGAGTAGATAAAAATAAAGTAAAAGGACCTGAGTGGAGATAGTTCTTCTTCAGAAGAATGTGGTATTTCCTTGTTGATCCTTTTTGATGACTGTGCAGCAAGTTCCATCAAGACAGACGCAACTAGGAGCAGATCTGGGAATGGAAGCATTGTGCGAAGAGTCAGAAATGAAAATCTAGATATTTAAAAGAGAAAGAAACACAAACCACATGAGTCAACGCACAGATTCAACATGGCAGAGAAAGCATACATACAGGGTCCTAACCATGCCGTCCATGCTGCAAATAATGAACCAAGAAGCTGACCAAATGTAGCACCAGCACCAATGAATCCAAACAATCTTGAACCTGACTGAACAGAATAGAGAGTAAACACATGCATCAAACACTTAACTGAGACATAGGTTCGGGATGACAGCTAACATACCTCGGTGTCCATTACATCAATGACTCTCGCCCAGGTTGAGGAGATAGTGATAAGGTTAAGCAACGCAATCTGCAAAAACATGATAAATTGCCCTCTTAAGAACTAGTTTAAGATTACTTATCAACCAACAGCAAAAATGGCCTAAAAATATCTTAGAACAAAAGGAAATAGCAGCATACCCACAAGAACAAGCCAACTCTTACTGAAATGTAGAACCATCCATGATTACCAAAACCAATAGTTTGCAAAGGAGTCGGTTGATTAACTTCAATCTTAAATTCCTCCTTTATAGTAGTCGACATGGTGAACAAACCCTAAAAGTATACGGCGAGTCCCGGTAAAAAAGTGTGCGAATTAAACTCCAAAATATATTTCCAGACATAGGGTTCTTATCTTACCTTGAAAGTGGGGAATGAGTATCCAGGAGTAGAAGCAATCCACAGAATGAAAAACAAAACTAGACTTCCACTAAAAAACCTGTGTATCAAGACCAACGCCTGGAATTTCAACAAGCAGTTAATACAGAAGACGCGTCAACAATCTAAATTCACAAAGCTAATGATGAATTAATATTGATAAATTCAAGTTAATAGTCAACAAATAGGTCAAAGTTAAGATCAGGGAGCAACATATCTCTATTGCCAGTATAACCCATTCCATCATGAGAGCTTCACAATTTATCACTAGCATCACAACTGGAGTAAATTGCGAATTACAATCTAAAATATCCTGTAATCACACCTAAACCTTATTCAGGTTTTAAATGGATAGGAATATGAAGGGGGGGGGGGATGAGTGGTTCCTACATATTGACCTTTTTTCAGCTAAATTTCATGCTGAAGCAAAATAATTCGGCAGAACAGGTTAATTACTAATTAAATTGAGAATGGGTCTAAACCCGACAGTTAGAAGATGCACCCATTTCCATTCTGGTCATCCCCCTAGCTACGTAATGACATTGATTGAGTACCAAAAAATAGACGATGGAAAACTCATTTTATTTTATTGTTAAAAGATTGTACAACAATACCAATGGAAAAATGAAAACCTCCAATAAATAGAATTATAAAAAATATTAATTATTGTACGAATTACTTATCTTGACCTCCGTGCAAAAAAAACTTTTACTAATGAATGTGGATTGACATATTAATATCCACATAAACGGCTTTACTTTTGATTAAGCCCAATAACCTAAGTTAAATTGCCATGAAAATCGACAATGCAAGTAAACTAAAAGGGTAATGCTAGGGGTACAAAAGAAGTTTAAAAAAAGATGGATACAAAATGAGGTGACGATATTTAATTGGTTGCATCGATTGTAGACCCGTCATACTTTAATTAAAAGCACCAACACAATTATGACACATCATTTTGTACACCAAATTTTGTGACTTTTTTTTTGTAACTTTAGTTTACCCAAACTAAAATATGGAATCCAAAAAGGGGTGAACGACTAATATATGGAACGTACTACAAGATATTTTACAATTAATGGAACATACTAAGAATTGACATCTTAATGCAACTTACTTTACCATGTCGTTACATATTATGGAACGCAACTTAATGACATTAAAAAAGATAACGGAATGATGACGTGCCATCTAACGTGTAAAATTTGTTAACAAGGTATTTTAATCTCACCACACCATCAACACCACCACCACCGCTACCGCCACCACTACAACTATTAACAACACTAACATCAAAACACAAATTTCCAATCAAACATTCCAATTAAATCCCAAATTCAAAACCCACGCAGAATCCAAATCCCAAATTTCGAACGGTGTTAAAATGGGTGTCTTTCTTTCTCAGCAGGATCGATTAAACCTTGTCTTTGAATGCTAAAGGAACCACTTCTCTTACAACCCGCAAAACTATTACTAAAAGTGATGAATCCCCAGGAACTTAAGTTCATGGACCCTTCGTTGGCCATGCCTGCTACAGATTGATGTTGAGATTTTAAATTTCTTAAAGAAAATAAAAAAATTGTAAGTAGGTGGAGGGGAAGACAAATCGTAAAATGTTGTTGGAGGAAAATTGATTTTTACTACGTAATTGGTAGAAGTGCAGAGTGGTAGACAACGACTTAGAGAAATAGATGGGTTTGAGAAAATTGGGGAGGGTGGGAAGAGGAGGGGACAATGGGGAAGAGGTGGTGAAGGGGCGGCAGGAATGGAGGGCTGAGGAGGAGAGAGAAGGGGGTAGGGGTGGCGGGGGAAGGGGAGTCGGGGTGGAGATGAATTGGTGATGGGAAAACGGGCGAGGTTGCAGAGGGAAGTCTGAATTTGTTTAGAAAGAGAAAATTTGATGTCAAATGAGGGTTCAAAGATAAACTGATCTATCACGTGGCCTACATGGAGTATGATGTGGACAAATTAGTGTCCAAGTAATCTTCCTTTTAAAATTATTTAACGTCATTCAACCTTGTTACTTTTTTTGTAACGAGACTCAAAAGTATGTTACATTATGTAGTTAATTCATAGTATGTTACTTTTAGTGTAATCAAGGGTGTAGTAAGTTCCATGAATCTGTAATTATTCCATCCAAAAAGATAGTGTATCCAAGTTCCAAAAATCAAAATGAATATGAAGAACCTGAAACCTACTGAAGCACTCTCCACTTTTGCACCTATGAGGACACAATATTATTGGGATAAGTATCTAATCATAACATCATAGCTAAATGGTTTTTCACAAAGCACAAGTGAACTGTTACCCTCCTTAATCCTGTACCTCCAATAGCGTTTATAGCATCAGAATTTGAGCTAAAAAGTTGACAATTTACCTAAATTCCTTTAAGAATATAAACCATGTGAAGAAGCGCTATCACACACGTATTAAAGCAATTCATCACTATCAAACTAACAACTAACAAAAAGAATTACAGGAGGAAATTATCAATGAGTGATGAAAATCATCTAAAATCTGAAGGAAAAAAAAAGGTTGAAATAATTTTACCTTTCCTCGAGGAAGATTGGGCAAGGAGAAAATAAGTGTGGAGAGAGGAGCAGCAATCAATGTAAGTACCAAGGAGCCAGCAAAAAGGCCAGGGAGGTTACCTAACCCTAGTGATATTGCACCTTCATCTCGTAACGGTAGAACCACAAAGTAAGCACTCAAAATCTGCAACAAGTAAAATGAAACATAAAATCAATTTAAATTTTCAAAACTTGCAGAGAATTGGAGATAATTGAACAAATTGGATGAATTGAAAGGAGGAAAAACTTACGAAGAAGAAACAAGAGGTGGAGTAGAAAACGGAGAAGGTCTCATGGGGATGAACAATTACGAACAATGATATGAATGATTCAATGCGTGATCTTCCGATCATCCCTCCTCCTCCTCCCTGATTCAAATTATAGAATGAATCGATCCGAAGGGAAAAGTCTGAAGATGAGTGAAAATGAATGGAGTTCCTCTTCTTCTTTTCACGATGACTTTGCTTCAATCCAACAAAACTGGTCAACCCACCTTCACCTTCAGTTGTACAACCCGAGCGACTGTTCTTTACCTTTAACATTTTTTTTTACAAAGAATAACCACTACATACAATGGTTTCATGCATCCTCCCCATTTCATTTTTACACTTTTTCTCATCCACCTAATATTTTATCTACCTATTTTATCTAGACAAAAACTTAGGGTGAGAACATGAAAATCCGTCTCATCCATGAGACGGGTCGGATCCTGACCCATCACCCGCCCAACAAAGCCAATCCACGCCTCCGCCCAAGCTTTTTGCATATGGGCGGTCGCCTGCTCGAAATGGGCGGTCGTCTGGAATCCCCACATTTGCATTGCAAAGCCTCAATCCTTCACCCAACATAAAGTAATAGTTTGTATACATTAAAGTAATAGTTTGTATACATTAAAGTAATAGTTTGTATACATTAAAGTAATACATATATACAGAAAAGTAATAATGTTTTTTCCTATGTTTTCTTCGTTTGGCAAAAGTAATACTTATTATAACTAAAATGTAACAAACGTGTTATTTATATATAATAGTATTTGTACATAATTGTAACACATATGTATAGGTATATATGTTTTCATGTAAAAGTATTACATTATCTATAGAAATATGTTACAATTTCATCTATCAAAGTGTTACATTTACTTGTATAAACTATTACATTCATATACATGAGTTAGGGAAAAACTATTACTTAAAGTAATACATAGAAAACTTAGGGAAAAACACTATTACTTTTCTGTATATATATGTATTACTTTAATGTATACAAACTATTACTTTAATGTATACAAACTATTACTTTAAGAGATGGTAACTATTACTTTTTCTCAGAAAAAAATAATATATAAAAAAAAAAAAAAGACCTATAAAAGGCTGCCACGTGGCGGGTCATGTCCCATGGGTCATGGGTCGACCCGTCTCATGTATGAGACGGATCATGACCCGTCTCACAGGAGACCGCCTCTTTTATCTAACCCCCGACAATAACTAATTTAAATTAAATTTCAATTCCCTTCAACTCATCATCCTATACCCCACCACTTTGAGTATTTTTTTTATGTCCAAATCAAATAAAACTTATATCAATTTGTAGGGAAAAAAATGATGAATTTTGGTGAAAAAAAAAAATTAAAAAAAATTAATTTATTAGATGATAATTAAGCTCAAATTGAAAAATGAGTATTTTTTTTGTGTCCAAATCAAATGAAACTTATATCAATTTGTAGGGAAAAAAATTATGAATTTTGGTGAAAAAAAAATTAAAAAAAATTAATTTACTAGATGATAATTAAGCTCAAAGATTTGGGATAAAAAGAAATTTTCGAAAATCCAACTGACCAATTACACGCTGGCACTTGGCACAACCAGGAAAATCAAAAAAAAAAAAAAACAAACCCTGCGCCTCACGCGCCTATCCGGAGCATGAGTCGCACGCGCCAAGGCCCCCTCCAATGCCAAGCCGACACGTGTCCAATTAAAAAAAAAAAAAAAACATTTCAAACGGGATGAAAGTTTTCATCCCAAGATTTCATTTCACCTACTTTCATACTCCCACTGTAGGCATTCAACCGGTTGAAATGGGTTTCATCCCCCATTTCAACCAACCATTGTACCTAGTCTAACCATACTAGTACTATTAATTAAAAAAAAAATCATTCAAAGAAAAAATTTGGCTTTGAGAACTCTATTAACCAAAGCATTTGGTCCGAAAAAAAGAATTGGTCTTACAAAAAATGCGATTTTTTTCGAGCTTAGGAAAAATGTGTTTTACACTGGCACTTAATAACACTAACACTGACATTTTTTTATACTGGCACTTTGTTACACTAACACTGACACTTTTATACACTGGCACTTAATATACATGCACTGACATTTTTTTACACTGGTACTTTTTTACAATAACACTGGCACTTTGTTACACTAACACTTGCACTTTTTACACTCGCACTTAATATACATGCATTGACACTTTTTTATACTGGCACTTTGTTACACTAAACTGACACTTTGTTAAACTGACACTGGCACTTTTTTACACTGGCACTTTGTTACACATGTACTGGCACTTTGCTCCACTGACACTTTGTTAAACTGACACTGGCACTTTTTTGCACTGACACTTTATTACAAATGCACTGGTACTTTGTTACACTGACACTTTGTTAAACTGTCACTGGCACTAACGGGAAAAACAAAACACGTTTTTTCTAAGCTAAAGGAAAAACACGTTTTTTGTAAAATTTTGGCGGAAAAAAATTACAATCCTATTTCCCAAACATCGCAAAATCATCTACCGCGAAACAGTCCACCTAATAGAACATAAATTTCACTGAAACATAATTCTAACATCTAAAGTAATATAAAAGGAGGATAGTCTTGGAGCCAAAATGAGGGGCATTTTAGTCATTTCACACGGTGGCAAAATTGAAGATATTATCCGTAAATAACACGTGGCATTTCCTGAATGGGTAAACTTCGGCGCGTGCGTTACACGCGCCGACATAGGCGCGTGTTCGCCAGCCTTTTTTTTTTTTTGGAAAATGACACGTGGCGGCTTCTGATTGGCTAATTTTATTTTAGCTTTTTTTTTCACCCGTTTTTTTTACCTCAAATATTTTATAATAAATTAATTTTTTTAAAAAAAAACTTTGCACCAAAATTCATAATTTTTTTTTCTCTTTAAATAGAGTCTATTTTTGTTTGATTTGGACACAAAAAAAATTTCCTCTTTTTTAAATGAAAAATTCCCCCCTTTTTTTACCTCATTTATTTCATAATAAATTATTTAAAAAAAAAATTTACACAAAAATTCTTAATTTTTTTCTCTATAAATAGAGTCTATTTTCGTTTGATTTGGAAACAGAAAAAAATCCCTCTTTTTAAAATATAAATTTCTTAATTACCCTTTCTTAATTTTCCTTTTTGAATTTTTCAATATTTTTTAGTGAAAATTAATTAAGTGTGAAGTATTTTTTTAATTATAAATGATAATAATAATTATTTTACTAATCATAAAAATAAATTAATTAAGTGTGAAGTATCATTAATTTTTTAAATAAAATTACAAAACTTTGAATGTTCGTCTATTATATATAAAAAGTTAACATAATTAATGTTGGTTTAGCTACTAAAAATAGAAAAAAAATCTATTAAATGTTTGTCTATTACTATCATATACTAACATGGGACATAAAAAAAATTACACCAAATTCATAATTTTTTTCTCTATAAATTGAGTCTATTTTCGTTTGATTTGGACACAAAAAAAAAAACATCTTTTTTAAATGAAAATTTCACCCCTTTTTTTTACCTCAATTACTTCATAATAAATTAATTTTTTTAATAAAAAAATTTACACAAAAAATCTTAATTTTTTTTCTCTATAAATAGAGTCTATTTTCGATTGATTTGGACACAAAAAAAACCCTTTCTTTAAAATATAAATTTCTTAATTATCATTTCTTAATTTTCCTTTTTGAAATTTTCAATATTTTTTTTTGAAAATTAATTAAGTGTGAAGTATTTTTTTAATTATAAATGATAATAATAATAATTTTACTCATCATAAAAATAAATAATATAAAATTAAAAAAAATGGTGGGGTATAGAATGATGAGTTGAAAGGGGTATTATGGTTATTAGTTTTATTTTAGTTCGATACATCAAACAATTTAGTAGCTAATCCAACATTAATTATGTCTCCTTTTTATATATAATAGACGAACATGTAATGTACTTTTTTTTGAACATGTCATTTTTTTAATTGGTAATATATTTTTGTAAATTATTTCATGATTGCAAATAATATGTGGACGTTTATTATTCTTATTTATTATTATTATTATTATTATTATTATTATTATTATTATTATTATTATTATTATTATTATTATTATTATTATTATTATTTTGCCATTTTTACATGAGAAATAATAAATTTATAAAATATGTGTAGTAAAATATTGTCACCTCATTTTATATTTATTATTTTGTTAAATTTTTTGTCGCATTAGCATTGCCCTTTTTACTTTGTTTTCTTGGGATAATGAAAATGTTGATTCTAAATAGAAAAAATAAATTAGGAACATTTTTGTTCCTATTAAATTGGATCTGGAAAAGTGAATGATATAGAAAGAGATGGAGAGTATGATTTTTGTTGAAGGGGTGAGTACTGACTAAATTAATTGTTTTAGGTTAATTTAATGAGTTTCTCTTCCTTCTATTTTCTATTTTCTTCTTAATATGTTAATCTAACAATAATTATTAACAATAATTATGTCCCATGTTAGTATATGATAGTAATAGACAAACATTTAATAGATTTTTTTCCTAATTTTAGTAGCTAAACCAACATTAATTATGTCCACTTTTTATATATAATAGACGAACATTTAATGTATTTTTTTTGGAACATGTATTTTTTTATATATAAGAGATGGAGAGTAGGATTTTTGTTAAAGGGGTGGGTACTGATTAAATTAATTGATGATACTTGAAAATTTCATTTCATGTAATTTGTGTGTTTGGAGAATCACTGGAGTCAAGAGTTTCGAATTGCAGTTGAAGAGAAAGATTTGGAGACTTATCACTAGATTGATTACGCTTTCCCAATCGTTCACGAAACTAAGTGATACTGTGGACAAATTATGCACATATCACGTTCAATACACAATAAATATGTTTTACATAAAAAATATGCGTTCAATTCCATAACATTGAAAAATGGATGTCAAATTTAATTATTACTGAATAGAACGGAAATTTACTTATAAAACACGCTTCGTCCAATCTAAGGCCTTAAATATATTTTTATTTTAGTGACCTTCAATCTGCTATTTTTACTAATAATATAGTTTTCAAAAAAGTGTTTTTCAATGTACACACACATTTCTATTTCCTGTTATATTTGTATGAATTATCGTCAATATGTGTTAATAGCTGTCCGTGCATCGCACGGGGGTATTGCTAGTTCAAAAAATATTATGACTCTCAACTGGGAGAGCCCTCAACCAACTAGAAGAGAAAATAAATGACTCAACGAAAAGAGAAATAAATGACTCTTGACGAGAAGAGAAAATAACATAAAACTAATAAGTAAATCACATACCCTTCTTATTGTGAGTAATACTAAGTGCATTCACAATCGTAGTAGAGCTCTTTTGTTTGTCTAGAAAATTGATGAACTTTAATTAAAAAATCACAATTGTCTAGAAAATTGATGAACTTTAATTAAAAAAAAATCACAAAAAGTAGCTATTTGTATAAAGAGATACTCCTTAATAAAAAACTCCTTGAGGTTTTTTACAATGACAAAAAGTTTTACATAGCCTTTTCACAAAAACAAAAAACTATGAAAAAGCTTCAATCGTGGATGCTCTAAACTTACAAAAATTTGGTTTCAAAATAATTTGACATTGTTTAATTGGATGTTGTGTTTGTAGGCCCTAATATTTATTAATTGAATATCCAATCACTGATTGTCAAATCACTTTGTAACCAATATTTGTCACTTTTCTGACAAAAGTCCCTTTTTAGTCCTTTAACTATTTTAAATGAGACAATTTGATCCTTGAACTATTCTTTTGGAAGCTTTTCATCCTTCAACTAACATTTTCAAAATTAAAAGGTCCTTTCATCCATTTGCCATTTATACCCCGTTAAATAAATGCTGACCTTGCAGCTGACTGGACAAAAATGAGACGGGAAGAGAGAGAAATCCCAAATCTATTGTAACGACGGGAAGAGAGAGAGACGAGCAGAGAAGAAATCGAGGTGAGTGAAGGTAAAATCATCAAAGTAATTTCAAGCAATCTTCTCCTTGGGTTTATTTTCTTTGAAAAGCACATTTTGTTGATGGTGGGTTCTTGGATTTCTAGCGTTTATGTATGTGTTTTGTTTATTTCATGAATTGCCTTTGAATTTTTTTGAAGCCTGAAGAAATTGAGAGATTCAAATCACAATTTTAAATTGCTCAAGTAAGTTTCTCCTTATATTTAGTGTTATTGAATAGTTCTTGTTTTAATTTTGTTTAAAATATGAATTAGGGTTTTGTTTCTGCCTAGGATTTGTTAGATTCATTGTTATTTGTTCTTTAAACATTGTTAAACTTCTTGTTTTTTGAGTATTATGTATGGGTTTGAATTTTATTGCAGTATGGACAACAATGATGTGGATGTTTTCAGTCAAGAGCCACATGAGGTTTTAACTTTACCTTATCCATCTGTTACTCAAGCTGATGATTTGAATGTGGATAATGATAAATGGTGGGCTGACTATGCGTATGAGATTAATAAACTAGATTCTCTGTCTAATGATGGTGGGAATTGTGGCGGGAATGATGGTGAGGATGTTGATAGAGATGATATTGAATTATTTGAGGATAGTGATAATATGACTGATGATGAGGAGTACATGATTAATAGAGATAAATCAGCTGCAATTGAAATGATATCTAATGAAGAAATAATTTATCTGGAAAATGAGGATGGTGTAGATGATGGGAGTGGTGTAGATCAATCTAAGTTCTTTGACTTTGACATTGGTGGTCGATTTAAACCATGGAATAGTGATGACGATGGGGTTGATTCTGGCTCTGACTTTGTTCCAGTTAGTAGTAGCGATGAAGAAGATTGGACTAGAGAACCCAGATCAACAAAACAAGTTGAGGAGATTCACTTCAATCCAAAGGTTGATATCAAAGACTTTCAGTTTTGTGTAGATATGATTTTTGAAGGACCTGCACAGTTGAAACATCAAATCAGATCATATGCTGCAAAACATAGGTACCCTATTTGGTTTTAAAAAAAATGATAAAGTTAGGGTTCAAGCAAAATGCACAAATTGTCCTTGGGCTTTATATGCAAGTTATGAAGGCAAAGAACAAACTTTTAAGGTGAAATCCTACCAAAAAACCCATAGGTGTACAAGCAACACAAGAGTAAAGGCTGTGAATTCTAAATGGTTGGCCGACATATTGGGTGATAGAATTAGACTAACACCTTTTATGAGGGTTATTGAAATAAAAAATTTGGTGAAGAAAGAGGTAGGAGTTGATGTGAATACTAAGCTCTGTTTAAGAACAAAGAAGAGAGCATTAAGTTTACTTGATTCGTGAATCAATGAATGAGCATTATGCTCAACTTTGGAATTATGTTAATGAATTGGACAGATCAAATCCAGGCACTACAATTGTCTTGAAGGGTACTGGTGATGAATGGGGAGGACCTCCACAATTTAGGAGATTTTATGTATGTTTTCATGCAGTTAAGAAGAACTTTGTTCAGGGATGCAGAAAATTTGTTGGGGTTGATGGATGTTTTCTAAAAACTTGGATTAAAGGTGAACTTTTGACAGCAATAGGGAGAGATGCCAACAATCAAATGTTTCCTATTGCATGGGCAGTGGTTGAAAAGGAGGACCAACACACTTGGGGTTGGTTTCTAAACTTGGTTGCAAGGGACATAGGCATAGGATATGGAGATGGATGGACTTTAATGTCTGATCAGCAAAAGGTAATATATTTTACATTATATTCATCAATTGTTTTCTTTTAAATTTTTTTCTATATGTTTACATCATTTGACTTTTTTCTTTTCACTTTATTTTAGGGTTTGGAACTAGCTGTTAAGAACTTGTTCCCTCAATTCCAACATAGGAACTGCGCAAGGCATATTTATGCCAACTTTATGAAGAGGGGATTCACTGGAGTAAATTACAGAAAGTTCTTTTAGGCTGCAGCAAAGTCAACAACGGAGGATGAATTTAAGAAGAATATGGAGAAGATTAAAAGTTTATCTGAACTAGCTTACAAACATCTGATGGATAGGGATCCATCTAGATGGAGTAAGGCTTTTTTTCCACTGATTGCACTGTTGATTCAGTTGATAACAACATGTGTTAGAGCTTCAATTGTTGGATTTTAGAGGCCAGGTATGAACTATAGTTGATGGAATAAGTTTATCATATGATTTTTATATTTATTTTCCTTTTCTAGTTCACAATGTTAATAAGTTCTTCAATATATATGTATTTGATGGCAAGTACAAACCTCTGATCAGTATGTTAGAGTCAATTAGACTAAAATTGAAGATGGGAGAGGTAATGGCACAAATGAAAAGATGCACTTGAAGATGGGAGAGGTAATGGCACAAATGAAATTCTCTTACTTGAAGAAGATCCCTTCAAGAACATCAAGAAATAAAAAAAAAGGATTAAAATGACATGTAGACTTTGCAAGCAAGAGGGCCATAACATTAGAAAATGCCCAAACAAACCTGTAAATGAGAACCCACGGCTAGGTGAATCTGCCCCAAGAAGAGAGAAGCAACTTGTTAGGAGGAGGGGGAGTAGATCTGGATCTGAAAGCATGGCTGAGAGAAACAATGGACTGGTATGTTTCTTTCCTTATTTTTTTATTTTTTTAATGATTTCACTTTTACTTTATTCAACTTGTCTCTTTTTTATTCAATCAATGCTTTATAGTCACATGGTCTTGTTTTTTTGTGGTAGGATGGGTTAACAAGTAAAGTTGGAATGGGAAGTGGTCCCCCTAATGTGCAAGCTGCCCTTCAACCATCATTTTCAAGGAGGGGAAGGACTTTCATAACTGGCCATGCATTACAGAATCAGTCCAAGTCCCAGCAGAAGAAGCCAAGACATTAATTATGTATAGTTGTGTTTGCAAACATTAAAACTGAGATTGTTTTTTATTTTGGTAAACATTAATGGCAGTAGTTGATAAGTTGGTGTAGGGTATTATGGTGGTTCCTACAGAGGCTTTTTGGGGTATTGTGGGTGAAGTACTCTGTTTTGGTTGATGATTTTTTTGGGGTTGAATATATTATAAACTACATCTTTATCATTCTTGTATCATTACAGTTAGTGGTTCTACTGATGCTCAAAATGCTCTTTCATCTGCTGGTATTACTCTTTCAATATACAGCTTAAAAACTGACCCCTAGATGTAATGTGTATCTTCCACATTTGTCACCCAGTCCCTTATGGCTTCTGATGTATCATCCTTGCCCGGTGAGCGGTGCCGGAATGAACTGCTTCTAACCTACACAAACTTAAAAGCCCGGCTTCATAATCATAGAAGCAATAGTTATCAAACACTTCTTCTCAGTATAGCCTGTAAGATCAGCTCAAGAATGTTGTAGGCCCCTTTTAACAAATCAAAAACAAGGCAGTACTTGTATTATCTGATGTAGCAAAGGAAATGAAAAATAAATTTATGAAAGCAGTACACAACTTCCACAAAAACAAGGCAGTACTGTGTATTATCTGATGTAGATGTAATCCACCAATTCGTACCCCGATTTGGATAACCAAAATTTTGAAAAACAGTGTATACACAACTCAATCCGCCTTTGTCTCCTTACTAGAGACTTTCCAG
Source organism: Adenophora triphylla var. japonica (assembly GCA_022495995.1). Taxonomy (NCBI): domain Eukaryota; kingdom Viridiplantae; phylum Streptophyta; class Magnoliopsida; order Asterales; family Campanulaceae; genus Adenophora; species Adenophora triphylla. Next base: position 132,523 of record JAFEMH010004679.1, on the reverse strand, counting down.
ATCAAGTGAATAAAAATAAGCAATCAACCCTGCATGAATCTAAAAAACAATTGGAAATATTCATTACTACAATAAGGTGGCTGTTGTCAATTCTCTTTCAATGTTCTCGACAATGGCCAAATACTAACTACCAATAGCATGCCATTCACAAACTTTAACAATGACTATTGAAATACCCCGCAATATTCAAACAACCAGTGGCCTGAGAGTGATAAAATCCAAAATTCTAAACTTCTGTCACATAGACAATTTATCAAACAGTTGGCAGGCAATTTCTCGTAGTTCTCCTAATTAAAGTAACATCGCATTTTCATTGTGAAATACATGAATTTCAAGAACAACTACAAAGGTTGGGTGAATTTGTGTTGTAAAATTAAATTACCTGTTAATAGCAATGAGGCGGCCGCTTGGGAATGAATGAGGCGTGCGCCTCCAAGGCAGTATGTTGGGCTGTGTTTGAAAAAGGGTGAGGCGAGCGCCTGGACGATGGAGAGGCGGGCGCCTGGGCTTCAGTTGCTGTCTCAGTTGATGAAGGGGCGTGAGGCCAGCGCCTGATGAAGACGAGGCGCACGCCTGGGATTCAAATGGGATTCAAATCAGATCAATTGAGAAGGGGGATTGCGGCCGGATTCTAGGCGACTTGGAGGGTTTGCTTAATTAAACGACGTGGAGGCCAAATCATCTCCAGCTAGACCAAAAATTGCCAGCGCATAGGAGGGTTTAACGGGTGTGAACGGCAAAATGGATGGAAGGACCTTTTAATTTTGAAAATGTTAGTTGAAGGATGAAAAGCTTCCAAAGAATAGTTCAAGGATCAAATTGTCTCATTTAAAATAGTTAAAGGACTAAAAAGGGACTTTTGTCTCACTTTTCTTTGTAACTCTAGTATTGCTACAAGAGCATTCACAATGGTAGGAGCTCATTTGAGAGTTTTTTTATAATTTCAACATATCACATTATCCTTAAATCAAAAACTAAAACCTCTAATATTTTTTCACAATGATAAAACTCTTTTGTTTGCTAGAAATCGATGAATTCTATTTAAAAAAAATCACGAAAAGTAGCTATTTGTAAAAAAAGCTATTACTTAGTAAAGAGCTCCTTAAGTTTTTTTACAATGATAAAAAAACTCTACATAGCTTTTTCACAATAACAAGAAGGTATAAAAAAAACTTCCATTGTGGATGTTCTAAAATTACAAAAAAAAATGGTTACAAAATAGTTTGGCATTGTTTGATTGGATGTTGTGTTTGTAAGAGCATATTCATTCATGCCGTTTACTCCTGACGTGTGTTAAGATGGTGCCCATGCCATCTCCATACATGACAAATTCATATGGCATATGAGAAAACTCAAAAAATGTTAGTACAACGCCATGAAGTCATTCTTTTTTTTTTTTTTTTTTTTTTTTTTTGTGAGGCTTGCCCATCTCAAGGCTAGCTTTTTTAAGTCAATTCACAACTAAGTCCATCAATTCACTGAAAATTCTCTTAAAGTCCCCACCCCAGAAGCGCCTAGTATTAACTAGGGAGTGATAAACATCCACTCTAACTCCTGGGGGGAGTCGAACCCAGAACCTCCGTGTTGGTGTCCCAGTGCTCTGGCCACCATGAAGTCATTCTTGTGGGCATAGTAAAGTGCAAAATGCCAAAATTCAAACATTGATGATTTATATTTCTGTTGGCTTTCTTTACAAATGCAATAGGGACACTACAAGTGTCCCTAAAATTAAATTATATCCAAATCATGCACCAGTTATAAAAAACTAGAATAAGCCCGTATCCGAGGACACGTTTTTTTTTTTATTATTTTTTTTTAAGTCCGTGTCCGAGGACACTTTTTTTTTTTTAATTTTTTAAAAAAAAATTTAAGGGCAAAATGGGAAAGGGACAAAATAGTGAGGGCAAAATGGGAAATTCGGCCATTGGAACTATTCATACAACTGTTCATGGGCTGAGGTGGACAACTCTAATTTATACTATAGATAAATGAAAGAATTGCAACGGCCATAATTTTTAAAAAGTCAATAAATAGAATCAAATTTCATATATTTCTTACAACTTCTTCTAATTTCATATTTTGTCTAATATTTACCATTTTATTTTTCTTTAACTTTCTGTCAAAATATTTTATTTTTTAATTATGAATCCAAATTATCCTAATTAGTATGAAAATAATGATTATTCTGAACAAAATCCAAATACCAATAGAAACTCAAATGCCCAAATGTCTCTTGATCCAAATTTGTTAAGTAATCCTCAACTATTTCAATTGTTAGGATATTATCCAACCCAACAAATTCTGATTCCTGACAATGCTCCATGTTTTTTTCAATCCCAAACCAACCCACATTTATTTTCTTCCTCAAATATGTACTATTCTCAAAATGCTCAATTTTCTAAAATTACAAAAAAAAATGGTTACAAAATAGTTTGGCATTGTTTGATTGGATGTTGTGTTTGTAAGAGCATATTCATTCATGCCGTTTACTCCTGACGTGTGTTAAGATGGTGCCCATGCCATCTCCATACATGACAAATTCATATGGCATATGAGAAAACTCAAAAAATGTTAGTACAACGCCATGAAGTCATTATTCTTTTTTTTTTTTTTTTTTTTTTTGTGAGGCTTGCCCATCTCAAGGCAAGCTTTTTTAAGTCAATTCACAACTAAGTCCATCAATTCACTGAAAATTCTCTTAAAGTCCCCACCCCAGAAGCGCCTAGTATTAACTAGGGAGTGATAAACATCCACTCTAACTCCTGGGGGGAGTCGAACCCAGAACCTCCGTGTTGGTGTCCCAGTGCTCTGGCCACCATGAAGTCATTCTTGTGGGCATAGTAAAGTGCAAAATGCCAAAATTCAAACATTGATGATTTATATTTCTGTTGGCTTTCTTTACAAATGCAATAGGGACACTACAAGTGTCCCTAAAATTAAATTATATCCAAATCATGCACCAGTTATAAAAAACTAGAATAAGCCCGTATCCGAGGACACGTTTTTTTTTTTATTATTTTTTTTTAAGCCCGTGTCCGAGGACACTTTTTTTTATTTAATTTTAAAAAAAAAATTAAGGGCAAAATGGGAAAGGGACAAAATAGTGAGGGCAAAATGGGAAATTCGGCCATTGGAACTATTCATATAACTGTTCATGGGCTGAGGTGGACAACTCTAATTTATACTATAGATAAATGAAAGAATTGCAACGGCCATAATTTTTAAAAAGTCAATAAATAGAATCAAATTTCATATATTTCTTACAACTTCTTCTAATTTCATATTTTGTCTAATATTTACCATTTTATTTTTCTTTAACTTTCTGTCAAAATATTTTATTTTTTAATTATGAATCCAAATTATCCTAATTAGTATGAAAATAATGATTATTCTGAACAAAATCCAAATACCAATAGAAACTCAAATGCCCAAATGTCTCTTGATCCAAATTTGTTAAGTAATCCTCAACTATTTCAATTGTTAGGATATTATCCAACCCAACAAATTCTGATTCCTGACAATGCTCCATGTTTTTTTCAATCCCAAACCAACCCACATTTATTTTCTTCCTCAAATATGTACTATTCTCAAAATGCTCAATTTTCTTCTCAAAATCTTGAATGTCCATCATCTCAACAATATAGCAAGTCTCCTAAAACAATCGTTTGTGATGTAGGTAGTTCAAGAACTTTATTTTAAGATCATGAAGACGATGATGAAGAGGATGACATTAATCCTTTTAATCAACCTGGTAAATTCAAAAGTAAGCAAGATAAGATCGCATGAAACATAGCTGAAGACAAAGCTCTATGTTCGGCTTACCTTGAGGCTGACGGAGATGCTGAGATAGGAACCAATCAAAAGAGGGATGATCTTAGGTAAATATAAATATATAATGTTCAAGTTTAATGAATCTCAAAGAGAAAACTAAAGCGACATAAACGTAAAAAATAAGGATTCAGCCTTTTCTCGTTGGAGAATAATCAGCGCTCAATTGAATAAGTGGGTTGGGGTCTATGCAAAAGCAAAATGGAAAAGGAAGAGTGGGTGAGTGGGTGGAGCGAAGATAATGTTATTGGAGAAACTCGAGAAATATGGGAAAAAACTAACAATGGCAAAAATTTCCTACTCGAGCATTGTTGGGATATTCTGAAACAGCAAAGTGGCAAGGTGGGACGACTACTAATGATCAGCTAAGCAGTAACGGTTCTAAGGGATCAAACTCGGATACACCAACAATTAAGGTTCGTCATATTGGAGTGAAGAGGTCTAAACGAAAAGATAAGTCAACTACTTCTTCTCAAGTTGATATAGATAATGTCACAAGCTACAACAATAGTTTAAGTAGTCTAAATACAAGTCACGATTTAGACATTGAGATGCTTCAACTGAATAAGCAAATGTTTGAATTTTATTTTTTAAGAGAAGGAGGAGAAAAGGCAAGCGTATAGGAATCAGAATAGAAGATTCAAATTGTACAATACATTAATGGGAAAATCAAATTTGTCATCGAAAGAAATGAAGCTCTATGTCAGATTGCACGAAGAATTCAAGAATATTTAGTTATGCTAGTTTGATTTTGAACTTGTATACTATTTATTTTACTTTTGAATTTTATTATGATGGTATTTACTTTCTAATATTTTATGTAATATTTGTAATGTGTGTTTATATATTATTGTAATATTTAAAATAGTAAATGAAAAAGTAAAGTTTGTCTGCATTTATTGAGATATGACATATCACTAATTTAAATATATAGTAATAAATACTTGTGTCATTGATAAGTCTATTTCAACAATAAAGTCTAGCATTGTTATGTCATTCAATTAGTAAAAACTTATGTCATCGATAAGTCCATTTCCATAATAAAGTCTGAAAATTTTGTTTTTTTCTTTAGAAGTTCACAATTCATCTATTACCCACCTCAATCATTTTCTCCTTCTATTTAAGGGTTATTTTCTACAAGTTTCATACACCAAAATCCACACTTATCTCCATTTCTTCTTAAACTTTCCTCAAACTTCCATAAAATATAAGCAAAATGTTGTTGGGTGTGACTCTCAATTGTTGACAAAGGAGGATGGTTGTTCTGGGCTGAGGCGGACGCCCCACCTAGTGCGAGGCGGGCCCATGGATGGCCGAGAAGGGTGGCCTGGTTGCTGGCCTTGAGGTGGCCGCATGGCCTGGTCTCTAGCGTGTGCCTCGGCTGCCGTAGGTGAGCTTGGTTTGGCAAAATTCCCAGGCGGGGCCTGGGTTTCTTGAGGCGGGCGCCTCGGTCGTTCCAGGTGACGGGCTGGGCTTGGTTTTTGGCTGTTGTTGGTATTTTTGCCCTAGTCATATAAATAGATCCTTTTGTCATTGTTCCTCCTTTATGCCTTTGATAGAGATAGATAGAAACAAGCTAGGTATTCACCATTGAGAGATTGTGAGATTGTGTGATTGTATTTCACCTTGATCATCTCCTTGTACTCTTGATTGATATAGTGGATTGTTCTCCGTCGCCCGTGGTTTTTTACTCCTCTTGTTTTGAGGGGTTTTCCACGTAAATCTCTGTGTTCCTTGCTTGTTATTGTTTTCGTATTTCTATTTCATATTTGTGTTCATCTTCGCATAGCAATTATAGGCCATTGTTTCCTAACAATTGGTATCAGAGCTTGGTTCAGAAGGGTCCTATATTGCTTGATTGATTGAAGATGTCAGGGAAGTACGAGATTGAGAAGTTTAATCGCAAGATTAACTTTGGGCTATGGAAAGTAAAGATGCGAGCAATTTTGGTGGGTAAAAATTGCATCAAGGCTTTGCTTGGGAAGGCGAAGAAACCGGCAAGTCTGACGGATGAACAATTTGATGATATGGACGAAAAGGCTTTATCTCTCTTACAATTGAGCCTCAAAGATGAGGTATTGAGAGAGGTTGTAGAAGAGAAGACTGCGGCAGGGCTTTGGCTTAAGCTTGAGCAATTGTACATGACTAAGAGTGTTAGTAACAGGTTGCTACTATTGAAGAAACTCGAGGAGTGTAAGCTCAAAATGGGTGAGTCCTTGGAGGAACATCTTGATGAGTTTGATGGCTTGGTCATGGACTTGAAGAATGTCGATGTCGTGATTGATGATGAGCAATTGGCGGTAAAATTGCTTTGTTCTCTACCTTCGGAATACATGCACTTTCGCGAGACAGTTTTGTATGGCAAGGAAGAGATTGCTTTCGAAGAGATCAAGACTGCTTTATTAAGTCGTGAGGTTATCGAATCGCACTTGACTTCCCAAAGTGCTGAATCTCAAGGTGAGGGCTTAATTGCTAAAAGCGGTAAGAAGACAGGGAAGGGATCGAATTCAAGAAATTCTGGTCAGTCAAGTTCAAGGTTTAAAGATGTGATATGTCATGGCTGCAAGGAGAAGGGACACATTCGAAGGTATTTCCCTAACCGGGAAGGTAAAAGGGAAGATGATACAACCGCTAAGGGCAAGGGTGAAGCTGGAGTGCTGCATGAAGACACTAGTGATGACAGTGACTGTGATGCTCTTACTGCTTGTGATTCGGGCTCAAAAATTCGTGACAAATGGATTTTGGACTCGGTGTGTTCTTATCATATTAGTCCTAACAGGACATGGTTCTGTTCCTATAAAACTATTACTAGTGGAACAGTTTTGATGGGGAACAATGCTGCTTGCAAGGTTGTCGGAATTGGGACTATTATGGTTAAGATGTTCGATGGGGTAGTCAGAAAGTTACACAACGTCCGGCACGTTCCTGATTTGAAGAAAAACCTGATTTCCTTAGGTACCTTAGATAGCCTTGGATATAGCTGCACCATTGCTAATGGTGAACTATTGGCTACTAAAGATGAATTGATTGCACTGAAGGGAAAGAAGGTGGGAACATTGTATGAACTTCTTAGGTCTACGGTTGTTGGGGATGTGTGCATTTGCAAAGGGATCTATGACTGAGGCGGAGACTACTCAGCTGTGGCACATGAGATTGGGTCACATCGGCTTGAAGGGAATGACTGAACTTTCGAAGCGCGATTTATTGGATGGACAGAAGACAGGGCCTATGGAATTTTGTGAGCACTGCGTGCTTGGAAAACAAACAAAGGCAAGTTTCGGACTGGGAGTACACACGTCTAAAGGTATTCTTGATTACATTCATTCTGATTTGTGGGGTCCTACTAGAAAATTATCTAAGGGTGGTTCTCGTTACTTGTTGACTTTTGTTGATGATTATTCATGAAGGGTGGTTGTCTATTTCTTAAAACATAAGAATGATGTGCTTTTGAATCTTAAGCAGTAGAAAACCTTAGTTGAGAAACAGACAGGTAGACCTATAAAGAAACTGAGAACAAATAATGGCCTTGAGTTTGTCGAAAAGGAGATTACTGAATTTTGCAAAAATGAAGGTATTGGTCAACATAGAACTTGTGTTGGGAAACCACAACAGAACGGTGTTGCTGAAAGAATGAACCGCACTTTGTTAGAAAGGGCTCGGTGTTTGTTGTCACAAGCAGGTTTGGGTAAAGAATTTTGGACAGAGGTGATTAATATGACTGCTTATTTGGCTAATCGTTCTCCAAATTCTAGTATTGGGATGAAGACTCCGGTGGAGATATGGTCTGGCTCTCCAGGAGATTACTCGAGATTGCGTATCTTTGGGTATCCTGCATATGCTTATGTCAACAATGGAAACAAATTGGAGTCAAGAGCCAAAAAGTGTGTCTTTGTTGGCTATACTACTGGAGTGAAGGGATTTCGGCTATGGGATCCGGTTGCATCTAAGTTCCTGACGAGTAGAGATGTCACATTTAATGAGTCTCTACTCCTCCATGAGAAAGGTAGTTCTGTAAAACAGACACAGAAACAGGTGGAGCTAGATGGAGATGATAGGGTGGAACTTGACTTAGATACGGATAACTTGTCTGATGAAGCACCTTCTACTGATGCTCCAGTTCAGGAGGAAGAGACTACAGTGCAGGTGGAGACTACCAGTGATCGTGGTAGGGGTAAGAGGGATAAAAGACCTCCTGTTAGATATGGGTTTGAGGAGATGGTGGCTTATGCCCGTCCCATTTCTTGAAACGGTTAATGTGCATGAACCAACCTCCTACAAAAGCTATGTCTTGTGAAGATTACGCAAAGTGGTGGAACAGCTATGGAAGAAGAGATGGTATCTCTTGCGAAAAATCAGATATGGGAACTTGTGAGGCCTCCACCAAAGAAGAAGTTAGTCAGCTGCAAGTGGGTCTACAAGTTCAAGGAAGCTTCGGGGATTGAGGAAGCAAGGTATAAAGCAAGGTTATTTTCTCGTGGCTTCACTCAAGTCGAAGGGATAGACTACAATGAAATATTTTCACCGGTTGTTAGACACACATCTATTCGTGCCTTGTTGAGCATTGTGGCGATGAAGGATCTTGAGCTTGAGCAGTTAGATGTGAAAACATCATTTTTACATGGGGAACTTGAGGAGGAGATCTACATGTGCCAACCTGAAGGGTTTGTGGTTGAGGGGAAGGAGGATTATGTCTGTCTGTTGAAAAGATCCTTGTATGGTTTGAAGCAGTCACCTCGACAATGGTATAAAAGGTTCGACACTTTTATGGTAACCCATGGTTTTGCTAGGAGTGATTTTGATAGTTGTGTATACTTGAAGGGCTGTAGTGATGGCTCATTAATTTATCTTGTGTTATATGTCGATGATATGCTTGTAGCTGCAAAAGATATTAATGATGTCAACCAGGTGAAATTGATGTTGAAAGGGGAGTTTGAGATGAAAGATCTAGGTGCTGCGAGGAAGATTCTTGGCATGGAAATTGAACGAGATCGGAAAAAGGGACTACTTTACTTGTCACAAGGAAAGTATGTAAAGAGGGTCTTGGAGCGGTTCAACATGAAGGATGCCAAATCTGTGAGTACACCTCTAGCTTCTCACTTTCGGTTGTCTTCTTTAGATTGTCCCAAGTCTAAAGATGAGGAAGATTATATGTCACGTGTTCCATATTCAAATGTTGTGGGGTGTATAATGTATGCTATGGTTTGTACTCGGCCTGATATTGCTCAAGCAGTGAGCGTAGTGAGTCGATACACGGGGAATCCGGGTAAAGAGCATTGGAATGATGTCAAGTGGATTCTTAGATACTTGTGTGGTGCACCAGATTTATGCATTGTCTATGGTAGGAATCGTGATGGTTTTGTTGGGTATGTTGATTCAGATTGGGGTGGTAACCTTGATGACAGAAAATCTACAACGGGGTATGTGTTTTGTCTTGGTGGTTCTGCTATTAGTTGGAAATACGGATTGCGGAAGTCACGGCGTTGTCTCACTGGCGAGGTGAGTATATGGCTATAACAGAGGCTGTCAAGGAAGCCAAATGGCTTGGTGGCTTGGTTCGTGAACTTGGTATGGTTCAAGGTGCTCCTGAGGTTTTCAGCGATAGCCAAAGCGCTATCTGTTTGGCGAAGAATCAGAATTCTTTCCATAGGAGAACGAAGCACATTGACATTAAGTATCACTTTGTGAGGACTTCAATTGCAAGTGGTGAAGTCGGTTTGAAGAAAGTTGATACAGTTGACAACCCGGCGGATATGTTGACAAAGCCTTTGCAGATTGCTAAGTTCAAGTATTGCTTGGACTTAGTCGGTGTTACTAGTCATTGATGCCCTTCGGGGCGTGGCGACGGAGATAGAGATGTTCTCTTGAAGATAGCTTGTTTTGGGATTGATCGTCAAGGTGGAGAATTGTTGGGTGTGACTCTCAATTGTTGACAAAGGAGGATGGTTGTTCTGGGCTGAGGCGGGCGCCCCACCTGGTGTGAGGCGGGCGCATGGATGGTCGAGAAGGGTGGCCTGGTTGCTGGCCTTGAGGCGGCCGCATGGCCTAGTCTCTGGCGTGCGCCTCGGCTGCCGTAGGTAAGCTTGGTTTGGCAAAATTCCCAGGCGGGCGCCTCGCGTCGTTCCAAGTGACGGGCTGGGCTTGGTTTTTGGCTGCTGTTGGTATTTTTGCCCTAGTCATATAAATAGATCCTTTTGTCATTGTTCCTCCTTTATGCCTTTGATAGAGAGAGATAGAAACAAGCTAGGTATTCACCATTGAGAGATTGTGAGATTGTGTGATTGTATTTCACCTTGATCATCTCCTTGTACTCTTGATTGATATAGTGGATTATTCTCCGTCGCCCGTGGTTTTTTACTCCTCTTGTTTTGAGGGGTTTTCCACGTAAATCTCTGTGTTCCTTGCTTGTTATTGTTTTCGTATTTCTACAAGTTTCATACACCAAAATCCACACTTATCTCCATTTCTTCTTAAACTTTCCTCAAACTTCCATAAAATATAAGCAAAATGTCATTATCATCAAACTCATCATCGTTAAGTTCAAATGATACAAGTTTTGAACAAACGATTACCATGAAGATGGAATGGAATCAATCATTACATGAAAGGCGTCAAAATGAAGAAGCGGTCGTACGCTTGATAATTCCTCTAATATAATCAACAATTGAGAGACCTCCATCTGATGCTCGAAGAAGATACGTGCTTAGAGAACGTGAGTAATCACAGGACATATTATATATACAATATTTTGCTACATCCAAGTTTTTCAAAGGAAACATTTCGTCGTAGATACCGAATTAGAGGTCATGTCTTCTATTGTACATGGAAGCATTGCGTGCTTCTGATGAGTATTTTCAACAGAAACCCGAATAATTGAGCAAAAATGCACCGCCGCTATACGAATGCTAGCATATGGTACTGCATACGACTCGGTTGATGAACATCTAACTATCGCAGAATCTACAGCAAGAAAAGTGTGTCTTCTCCATTTTGTTGAAGGTGTTATAATCCAATCGCAACCACTACATGCGAAGGCCGAATGCTGATGATATGACTGAATTATTACAAGAAGGAGAGGAGCGTGGATTTCCAGGGATGATGGGAAGTATGATTTTATGCACTAGACATGGAAAAATTGTCAATGCGTTTAGAGAGGACAATTTCAAGGTAAAAATAAGACGCCAACGTTAATCCTAGAAGTCGTAGCCTCGTGTGATCTGTGGATTTAGCATTTTTCTTCGGAACACCTGGTTCGTGTAATGATATAAATGTTCTTGATCGTTCTATAGTGTTTACAGACATTATGGAACGTCATACTCCATCTGTGAATTATATGGTAAATAATCATTTATACAATATGGGGTATTATCTTACTGATGAAATATATTCAAAATGGACGACATTTATTTATTCGATTTGTGCCCCGCAGACAGGAAAGCAAAAATTATTTGCTAAAAAGCAAAAGTCAGCGCGAGAAAAGATGTGGAGCGTGCTTTTGAAGTTTTACAAGCTCAGTTTGATATAATTTGACAACCTGCTCTATCATGGAGTAGGGATATACTGGAAAAAATTATGCTTGCTTGTATCATCATACACAACATCATTATATACGAGTAACATTAGTCGAGTTCGGGATACAAATATCCATAACTTACTAAAGGAAGAATTGATCGAGAATATATAGGAAAAATTTCATGAGGAAAAGATGATTAAAATGTTTTGCTCTATATCAGAGGGTATCTCATGCAATTTTTAATATTTTCTATGTTTTATTACGTATTTTAATGTATTTTGTTTTCGTACGTAATTTTCATGTTATAATTTATAAATATAAACTTCAAATAATATAAATAAAACTAATAAATATATTAATAAAATAATTAATCATTTATATAGTACAATAATTATTAATTTCATGCCAAAAACTTGTAAAAAACGCGTTTTTTCTAGACAATTGAAAAAACGGGTTTTTCCAATCGTCTTCTTCCTGACCTCTCTCTCTCTCTCTCTCGACCCAACGACATACATGTCCAATACGAAGGAGATAAACTGTAAGAGTCATGAAATTAAATTTGTCACCTGAAACCTCGCCTCCTAATCTTCGACACCGATGATTGGATTTACGATAACACCGATTGGGTTTTTCCATGGCCGGAGATGGGTGGATTTACGATTTGGGTGGTAGACGGAATCAAGAGACATCCTCGCCTGAGCTAATTGAAATCCTTGCCTGAGCTAATTGAAGGTGTAGAGATGTCGTCTGAGGTTTGCTGGTTGGATTTACGATTTGGGGTTGGATTTACTAAGCAGATAACTAATTTGGCCTGTTTGGCTTCTCTAAACAATTAAAAGCCAGGGGTTTCAGTTAGGCCACGAAAATGACCCGTATATATGCAAGACACATTGGAGAGCATCATGCCAGTTCATGTGTTTTGCAGTGCCAGTTCATGTGTTTTGGAGTGCCAGTTCATGTGTTTTGGAGTGCCAGTGCTTGTGTTTTTTAGTGTCAGTGATGTGTTTTGGAGTGCCAGTTCATGTGTTTTGGAGTGCCAGTTCATGTGTTTTGGAGTGCCAGTGCTTGTGTTTTTGAGTGCCAGTGCTTGTGTTTTTGAGAACCAGCAAAAATGTTAGTGTAATAAAGTGCAGTGTTAGTGTAACAGAGTGCCAGTGTGAAGAGTGCCAGTTCATGTATATAAAAGTGCACGTGTAAAAAGCGCCAGTGCCAGTTTAACAAAGTGACAGTGCCATTTTACATTGGCACTTTGTTAAACTGGTACTGGCACTTTTTTCACTGGCACTTTGTTACACATGTACTGGCACTTTGTCACACTGGCACTTTGTTTAACTGGCACTGGCACAAACGGGGAAACACAAAACACGTTTTTTCTAAGTGCCAGGAAAAACGCGTTTTTTATAAGACCAACTCTAATTTCATATATTATTAATAAATATAATATAAATGAGTAGAAAAAAGAAAATATGATGAGATATAGTAAAAAGTAAGAGAGAAATTAATGACTTTTGTCATAATTAGAAATAAAATCGTTTGAAGTTGTGGTTATTGATAACTGTTAACGTGAAGCTAAGCTAGAGGAGTGAGGAATGAGATTATTATTAATTTTTAAAAGTCATGACCATGGATGGATGCTCTAAACCCCAATATTTATAAGTTGAATAGCCAATCAATGATTGCCATTTCATTTTGTAACTAACATTTTGTAACCTTTCTTTACAAAGTACAAAGATGCATAACATCACAACTCACAAGCATTTTATAATTTATTTTTTTTGCCAAAACATCACAAGCAATTATAGATCCACCTTATGCATAAGTTCCAAATGTTAACCTAGATTGCTTTCATACAGAAATAGACAATAAGTAAACATTTACAAGTTATAACATAATCCAGACCCTCTCCCATCCCTGCACTTCATGCTCTTTGTTGGCTAGTCTGGATCCTTTCCTTTCTTTGCCTCTCAAGCTCCTTAACCATTTGCCAATGTTCGTGTGTAAGAGCCATCTCCCCAAAACTCACTGACATTAGCCTTCCCATTGTCAGCCACCTGCAAGTATATAATTTACCTCTATTATCACAACAGTAAATCACAGATGAAAAGAGAAACATTGAACGTGTCGAATGAACCTGCTAAAATCTTCACTGCCTAAGCTCCGATCTACTTGCCTAGCTGCAACCAGGTCATCTTCTACAACCTTGTACCCATCAAGCACAAGTCAACCATACGATCATGAATAAAACTAAACTCACATGAAATAAGAACATATATACTCTCTCCCTCCCATAAAGATGTTCTCATTTTCTATTTTTGTTTGTTCCAAAAAGAAAGTCTCATTTCCAAATTTGAGCGGTTAAAATAAGTGAACTTCCTAAACTATACCACTAAAATGTTTGACTAGTGATTTCCTATATACATAATTCTTACTTTCATTAATGTAATTCTTACTTTCATCAAGGCAATTCTTACTTTCATTAAGGATAAGGATAAGGATGGAAAGGAAAATATACCACTAAAAAGCATGAATAGTCAAATAGGAACATTATATGGAACGGAGGGAGTAGTTAATAAGCAATTAACAGCTCCAAAGCAAAATATAGTTGGATCTTAAACATTTTTCTGCTCCTAATGGGCTAAAAGTACATGATTATGGACACATTTCAGAGTAAGATGGAAAATACCTTTTGCATTTCTTCATCAATAGAATGTGGAAGTGACTTGAGAGTAGCCAAGTACCATCGCCAAGCTTTCAGTGTTTCTGCTTCCACTATTTCCAATGAACCCACGGAAGTTGGATAGAAAGGCAAAACTAAATCAGCTGGTAGGATGTTCGACTTTCCCTCAGAAAGTATTAATAATTGAACATCTGCATCCATCTTCATTTTATAGTACTGAAAGTCATAGTCCACCTGTGAGAAGACAAAACGAGAGCATGCACTGAGCAAGAAGTCCTACTTCCAACAAATCATGGAACAAATTATAAAATAGCTAACATCAAAAACACAAAATTACATCTACACCTCACTTGTAAAAAGAGGGTCTAGTTTCAAAAATTACCTTTTGGAAATCCATCAGGCTCTTTAACAAACTAGTATTTTCAACCCCCTTGGAGTTTAGGGTCCCTGTTTGTAATGGTGTCTCATCAATTGTTAAGTGAGAGCCCTCTGCTAGTTGCAGGACTCCAGTCACAAGTCTGAAGCAATTTCAATAAGAATGTAAGTGTCAATAAAAAGATTGACGAATCAATGTGTAAACATCATCAACTAGAGAGAGGTCTGTAGTAGGTTGTTTAACTTCTAATACCTGTTTGTTTGGTAATCCTTTACTGGAGCTAGTGAAGCAGTGTTGAGATAATCTACCGTGAGAGGAACGTAACGTGTGAAAGGAAGAAGATTCTTGATTACATGGCTTATACGGTCACCAAAAATAGATATGCTTTCCTTGGTAAAACTTGTAAGATTAAGTGAAAGCTTCCCAACAGCATATGACTCAACCCTGGCATGCACCTGTGGGCCAATAACACATTAGCTTGTCCATGCGCGCGTAAAGGGGGAAAAGAAAAAAGGACTGTTAAAAATAATTGAATCATGCATTTGGCATGTTCATAAGGTGGGGCAGCCGTTCTTATTAGAAAGAGAATTTGAATTGAAAAATTCCCTCAAATATAAGAGTTTGTTTTTAAAATAAAAAAAAATTGGATTTTTTATTAATGAATGCCTTGAGCTATTACAGGAATTAGACATTATACACTTGATAAGAAACAAACAAGTACCAAGTAAAGATCTCTTTGGAGTTACGTAAATTTTAGTTTCCTAGTTCCTGACAACCTACCAGAGCTTTTTCCACCCCTTTCTTTGAAGATATGTAAGCATCATAACAAAAAATGAGTCAACTATCAGATACCTTGGATAAAAGGTGCAATAACATGAAATGAGCAGCCACTGGATCATCTCCAAGAACTGCAGTAAGATGGCGCACTAAGGCATCCCTTATCCCTCTTATTAAGCTGGAATTCGGCTACACAATCAGAAGAGACAAAGTAGTTGATCAACAAAAAGGCAAAACAAAGGCAAGCGTAAGATGAAACGCCCTAATAAATGTAGGCAGTGTCATTGCTTACTCCACCCACCTCCAATGTTGGCAAACCAAGCATGAAATCATTAACTGAAAGCTTCCTGTGCACAAGGCAATGAAGTCGCGGCACCTGCAAACAGTAACTTGATGCAGTTTAAACTTCTTGATACATACAAGTCAGACAAATATGACACCTTTGGTAGTATTTTATCAGATGAAATTACAGCAGATTACAGAAACATAACCATGTCCACTTGAATAGCTAGCAACAATCCCCAAAACTTCTTTGATTATAAAACTCTTTTTTTTTTTACAAATTGCTTAACCTGGTTAACTACTAAATTACAGTGTTGTTTAGATTATAAAACGCACATTCAGTTCAGTCTTCTGTGCTTGGACTATCAACGAAACACTGTACATTTTTGCTGGTACAAGGGGAAGAACCAGTGGCTATCCTACTTTAAATCCACTGACCATACCAAGTATGAAGTAGATAAGTGAAACCAAGGATGCGATGTCCTTCTCTACTAATGATGATAAACCCATAGCCCCACTGACCCAGTATTTAAAACGAGATCAGAAACCTAGGATACTATATGACTGGCACTACAGAAGAAAGGAACTTTTCTTACAATGGCATCCGGGAACCAAACACCACTCACAAAACTTATGTCCATGATCCAGTTTAACAAGACAGACATGAGAATAGAAGTGAATTGTTTATTGGTGCAAGATAAACATAATATTCAAACTGTTTATAGAAAATGAAATAAGACCTTGCTAGGAGGTAGCTGCCCCAATTCATCATCGCGGAATTCATTTTCTACTTTATCAGAATCATCTTTATCTAGTGTAACCTCGGGATCAAACTCAAGGACTCCAATAAACTCGAAGACATCATTCAGCTTCAAGTCAGATTCTGGAGTGTCGTAGATCTGTAGGATAGAAGATTAAATAGATGAACTTTGGCTTAACTACATGGAAACCATCAGAGTTAATACTTTTGACAGCTAAAAGGGAAAATCAAATCAAATTTACCTTCACTAAGCAGGGACAAGAATTTTTGTCAACATCAGACACTAAATTCATATTAGAAGAAGTCCCTCCAGCTATAGCCTCCTTGGCAGAGAACTCACTTCTCTATCAAAAATAACATGTAAGAAGCGTTAGTAAGTACATAAGAATTATTAGAACAAACTGAGATCCAAGTTAGTCTATAGAAGCGTAATAGAAAAAACAATCAAATTCTAAATTCCATTTAATTCATCAAAAGTAATCTTATGACATAATCCAACTGTGAAAGTCCTTTTGGATCATTTTGTACTTGAGAGCATGTCACATACAACACTTGCAGACCCTTAAGAACCTAGGTCTTGGTCCCCTACAAAATTCAATCCTTCTGTATTCAAAGTTCCAGTTGAAGTTTACATTGAACAGATGAGGTCTGTAAATTGGAAGAACAAATTGATGCAGGCCACATCACATTTATCTCTTCAACACAAGATATTAAGTTTGGAAAACTATAATAACAAATGGGTTTTACTAACAATAACTAATGATATTGGTCTATGACTATCAGACTATCCAAGTTACTGGCTTCTGATACTCATTAACAAGGGCTTTAGGGTTCTAAGGGTTCTACTCAAGTCTAAATAATCTTGAGAAGCTGCACTGAATATCTAAAATCACATCTGAAATTACTTTTTAGTGAGTGTGGGATCAGTGGCGGATCCAGAATTTTTAGTGAGTGTGGGCCAAAAAAATTAACTTCACATATTATCATTTTTGATACACGGGAGTATTTTATGACTAGTAAATTAACAAAGTCCTATCGAAAATCACATCTGAAATTACTTGGAGTCTTTCTGCTAGTTATATTTTTAAGAATATTTGATGTTTCAAGTACCACTAAAATCTGTTTGATCCTATAGTCACAAAATTGAATACAAAAAGTAAGGAAAGTAAGTATTACCACATGACCAAAAACTTTTTAAATTTATTTTGGATCAAGACAATTTTTTTAAAAAAAAAATAAAAAGTAGTCATTGGATTCTGGACGGAAGGAGTACAACGAAGTATCCCTAAACTTTTTTGAAATTAATTTTAGCAACTTGAGAATGAAATTATGAAAATTTCAATCCTAAACTGCTACAAACTTGTTGGAAAATCAATGTAATTATTGATATCAACAATATGAACCGGAGTCAAAAATTGAACCATCTTATGTTTGTGAAGAACAATCAACAAAAAAAACCTTATCCCTTGTCCCAATATAAGGTTCATATACTTCCATTTTTTTCATCTCATGAATAATCAATTATTTGCTTATGATAATATTTCCTTAATGAATAGTATTTTGAACAATGTCATCAACCCACTACAATTGTTGACCCATTTTACCTTAATTTTATAAAAAACGTGTAAAATTATACTAAAAACATTAAAATGGGACGGAGGAAATATTATTAAAGCCAAAAAATTATATAAAAATGGAGGAGATTAGTGTTGTTTGTCCTGATTTTTAATTTATTCATAAACCAAAACCCAAAACCTGAAGGGAAAAAATTTGAAAATTGAGTGTGGGCCATGGCCCACTCTCGCCCTAACATAGCACCGCCACTGTATGGGATATTGTTTTGCTTACCATCTTCTTTGCAGATGAGGAACCAGGAAGCACATTTGTGTCCTATATTGCAAACAACAAGTCAGATCATTAGAATAAGATGAAACCTCCAAAAAGTTAAAGACATGTTGAACCACACACATTGCAACTAAAGAATGTGCGGAAACTTGAAATGTTCCCCAGAAAAAATCCATAGCTAGACTTGAAAAAATGTATCCTTGATGTGCAGTAAGAAAGTTCAAGCAGCAGCGCATATCACTTGAATGAAAGCAGTCAAGAAGAACATATAATTTTTTATATATAAACAGGAATGCCTTTTTATCGTGCCATGGGCAGGGACTATGCAGTCATGAACATAAATTTTTATATCTAAACAGAAATGCCTTTTTATCATGCCATGGCCAAGGACTGGGTTTTAAAAGGGCATCAAATCCTACGAATTAACCAAGCATCACTAACAGTAGAGTGAAGGACAAAAACAGACACATTAACTTATGAGCTCATAGTCACGAAACATACTTGCATATCCACATCACTATAAGTAGAAGCATTCTCCCTTGGCCGCTTCTCTCTGTTAGGAGATGATAGGTTCGTGCTCGGATTTATCACAACTTCAGGAGCTTCAATCCAGGAATTCTGCCCTGGCACCTAAACAGGCGGCCAACAAATTAGTAGAGTTATTAGATGTCCGTAATCAAAGATGAGGACGGATAGTGGATATCAAATCAAGGAAATATACGACTAACCAAGCATTAAATCAATAACTGAACTGAGATAGGTGTTTCCATATAAATACAGATACAATGTACTCGTACATAAAAGCAAAATATTATTGAAGAACTCACAGGAACGCAGTAAAGCAAACGCCGTTCCCAAACCCGTGTATCAGGCAATGATCCCATGGGAAATGGGCAAACATCTGTGAACTTATTGGTATTCCATGCTCCTCCATCCTTCAGAAAATACAGCACACAATTATAGTGGCCCATATATTACAGTTACATACACAATGTGATGTTGTCAGAGAAAAAGAGAAATGTGGAAGTACCTTATAAGCGCCAACATAGAATTCATTACCAAGCATGTCTTGTATCATTCCACGAAACCGAACCAGTGTGTTTGGTTGAACAAAATGAATAGTTGTTTGATTAAGTAATGGTACCTAACCCGCATGGAACACATCCAAAAGATAAGCACTAGAATCACTATTAGCAAAATAAAAGACTTTCAATTCAAGAAGACCAGCTAGAAAACTGCAGTTAACAAAAATATTCCACAACAGTTGTTTACAGGAACTAGAATTATACAATCAACCATTACACTATTTTAGGTCCTTTCATTTATTCATTTTTGGGTACACCTTTCATTTATTTATACCTTCTATATATCCCCCACCCAACTCCCTTACCCCATAACCTGATCTTCTAATCAAGCAACAAAAGACAAAACTCTGGCCTTAAATATAAGTTCCAAAAGACAAAAAAATTGGGCATAAATATAAGCAAAACTCATCAATTACAATGCAAAACTCATTAAATGTAATTGTATTTGATACCCTTTTACCAAAAAATCCTAATTAATTAGGGTTTTTCTAATGTGTGCACTTAAGGCATAGGATAAGACTTAATTATGGCAATGAATCTACATAATTATAGCAATTTTTAGAATTATATTTAGATTTACTAACAAGAATTGCTATAATTATGTAGATTCACTGCCGTAATTAAGTTTTATCATATGCCCTAAGGGCACATGATTCCCTTTTCAAAGATAAGAACACATTTATTTGACATTTAGTGAGGATATATTAGCAATTCTAACACGTTATTTGTCATAAAATCAAGACAATTAAACTATTTTAACTATATTCTTAATCAATATGAAAGTAGTTGTTTTTGCTTATTCCCTCCGACCTCGTTTATAAGCAAAAATAACTACTTTCACACAAACTAAGATTATAGTTTAAATTGTTTATTGTCTTAATTTTATAACAAAAACGTGTTAGAATTACTAATATATTCTCATACTAAATGTCTAATAAATGTGTACTTATCTTTGAAAATTAATTAGGGGAATTTTCGGTAAAATAGTATCAAATGCGGTTGCATTTAATGAGTTTGACATTGAAATTAAATAGAATAGCTTATATTAAATTAAAGACCGATTTTTTTGTCTTTTGGCTTTTATTTAAGGCCGGGGGAGTATAAACGAGGCCGAAGGGATATATAGCCGCTGAAGCGTAGCCCTCCTTCAATTAAATCACTACTACTTTGTAAAAATTTCACTATAACATGTAAAACATTTTAATATGTTTGTAATGGAAAACATTTATACATGTTTGAAAAAAAAGTGAAATTTTACAAACATGTACAATTGTACAAATATTTTACATTACAAACACATAGAAATGTTTTACATCTTATAGTGAAATTATTGGGAAGTAATAGTGAAAGTTTACAGGAGGAGCGATGCACCAAAATCTCTCTGAGGCCGTTCCAAGTCTGGCCGAAGGGAGTATATATATTTATAAACTACTCCCTCAGTAAAGGCAAAAGTTGGCTTTACACAGAAATTAAGGAGTATATAGTGAATTAAGTGTTGTGAGTATGAAAAGTGAGGTAAGAGAGAAAGTGACATAGGGAATAGTAAGTAGATAATTATTGTGAGAATGATATGTGAGTCTCATGAATAAAGAAGTATTAAAAGTTTCAATTTTGGGTGTGTGCCTTTTTAAATGGGGCACCAAAAATGGAAATTGACGACTTTTCAAGTGGTGCGGAGGGAGTATATTTTTTCCTAGGAATGGGGATACTAAGTGGAAGCACTTGCACCCCATTGCTTGGCCTTGTTTCTGCCAATAGGTATACATCAGTTAAAAACATAACAGTGTCTCATCAAATTTTGAATTCAAAAAGCAAAATCAGATTGAAGGCTTATTAGCCCTAACATGTGGGCACCGGAAAGCATGAAGAGTGCTGAAATATATGAAAAAAGTGTTGTGCACAGGTCAGTTTTCGCCTAATTCAATCGTAATAAAGGATTTAATTAAGATGCATGAATAACAAATTAATTCTGATTTTAATAGTACCAGGGTCTGAGATTTGAAGATCAACTACGAATATAAACCCTAGGGTTCAGGAGATGATATAGTGCGATATAACACAACAGATCAGCATAAGAAAAGATGTGTGTGTGAGAGAGTGCTCGCATGCGCTAGAACCTGAGAGAGGCCGCCGTTATCGAAAAGGTATTCGTGAAAGAGACTGGCGGCGCCCCAGTCTTTGCCGTCGATGGTTGCCGGATCTAAACCAGACGCCACCGCCTTCTCGAACGTTAATCGTACTGCTCCCAGGGGATTGGCCAGGCAATCGTATGGACGTCCCACCATTTTTCTATCTCTTTCTTCTCCTTCTCTTACTCAGTTACTCTCTTCGACTAGGGTAAGAAACTAAGAACGGAAATGATGTATCGTTCGCATTCCCGCGCCAACTGCTAAGTAGTAGGTGCATTTTCCCGCCAAGTGTGATTGACGCGTTTCCCGCCAAAGTCAGACCAGGCTCAGGAGTCAGGAAGGCCCAAATTCGACTTAATTTGGCCCAATCAAACATCCTTCCCAGCCACAAAGTCCAAATGGTCTGGCCCATTATTGCAATATTTTATAAAAAAAAATGGTAAAAGCCCGTGTTCGAGGACACGTGTTTGTTTTTTTTTAATTTAAAAAAAAAATTAAAGGGCAAAATGGAAAAGGGACAACTTAGTGAGGGCAAAATGAAAAATTTGACATTTGATACTATTCATAGTACTGTTCACCCATATGGTGTGATTTATACTATAGATACTAAAATTTATCTCAAAGCTTATTTATAATTATTATTTTTATATCATCATAATCTATATATCTATTAAAGGAAGCAAGTGGTAAATAGTTCATCAAACAAGGCTAATTTCGTCCATTTGTAATGACCATTAAAGGGCAAATGTGTATTTTCATTATTTCTCTATTATGTCCTCCCTTCTTACATCTTACCTGTATTGGAAGATGAACAAAATGGAGGGCATATGCGTAAATAGCTAAGATGGCAGGAAATTTGTATTTGTCTGTGTCCAACAACGCCAGTTGGGGATTTTTTTTCATTTTTCTATTTGATTTACAATGGTAATAAGTGGACATGAGTACGTCAGCAATGTGTTTGAAATTTGAATTATGGAGGTTAAAAACGTCATTTACCAAAATGATTGATTGTGGCTACCTCGAAATTGAAATTTAACTTTTTTGGCTTACATCAAAAATCTGCCTTGCATCAGGAAATCTTCATCTTTGTTATTCTCAAGTTATAGGTAATGTAAAAAGTATGCCTTTTTGTATACCCCTTACCATTGCATGCATATCCATTGGATAAACAATTGGTGGACAGATTTGTGAAATATATTTCTCAAATATAAAATGTTTTATTATTTGGTGTCTATTTTCACATGGACAATTGGCAAATTTATTGAGAAAAATATTTTTTCTGTTTTACAAACTAAACATGCTTCACTCATTAATGGTTTTAAATTTCAAATAGTGAGACTATTTTAAACTGAAATAAATAATTGAGTGTGGTTACCTTCAAAAATAAACTTCTTTCTTGCTAAACGTGCAAGTATAGCTTTGCTCAGAATTTTTTGGAACTTGCTAATCTGTATGTCTAGAAATGACACAAAATATGACCTTTCATATACCCCTTATAAGTCCATGTCTTTCTATTGGCTGAATATGAGTTGCATTAATCATTTCTCTATAGCACATTTCTCCTTGGAATTTCTGTATATGTCACTATAAATAGACAGAACTTTCTATTGAAATTATGTGTTACATCTGAGGAATTGCAATAGTTTGAAACTGAGAAAGATGCCTCCATTGTTTAGGTTGGTTCGTGAGCTAGAGCCTCACAGCGTTGATTGGGGTTTAATGGCGAGGGTTGTGCGCTCATATAAACTCCATGTTGGTGATGATCGTGCTAATGTTTACGCTATGGAGGTGGTGCTACATGACTCTGAGATAAACAGTTCTTTGTAAGCAAACTTCAGTAGCAGTTGTTATTTATCATTTCTGATTTCTAAAAGTAAGACTATTAATTTATCAAATCTGATAGATTTTATAACAATTACAGGGTGCACGCATTCATGCATCAATAAGGAAACAGTTTATTCCCCGGTTTGCTTCTTTGTTCCGAGAGGAACATGTCTATGCGGTGAAGAATTTTGTTGTCACTAACAACGATATGAGGCTGCGAACTACTAACGCTCAGTATAGGCTGATATTCATTGCTAGGATTGTTGTGACAGAAGTGTTTGATCCCCAGTTTACTAGAAGTCTGTATGATTTTCGCATGTTTGATACCCTTGCTAGCCAGGAAAATGGGAATGAAGATGTTTTAGTTGGTAAGTAAAAAGTAATTTATAGTTTGAAAACAATATTTATTATCTGTTGGTCATTTGGCTTTATTATTTTTTTTTGGAAAACAGATGTGATTGGGCGTTTGGCAAGTCGAAGTGCACTTCAAGTACGTGAGGTCAAAGGGAGACAAACTTCTATGGTGGACATCAGTCTCGAGAATTTGCAGTAAGTATTAGAGTAATTTTTTTAAAAAAAAATCTCCTGCAAATATATAATATTCAACCTTTGTAGGGGGTTGATGTTGCCATGCACATTATGGGGGAGAATGCAGAAATGTTGCACAACTACATTGAGGGAAGGGCAGAAGGTGTGGTTGTGATATTGCAACTTTGTAAAGCTAAGATGTTTAAGGGAGAAGTACGTCTTACCAACACATTCCATGTCTCTAAAGTCATTTTCAATGAAAATGTGAGGGGAATAGCTGATTTTCGTAGGAGGTAAATGAAGATTTCAAAAAAAAAAAATTCAAATTTTTTTTTCAGTTTCTAAAGTTATTGCATCTGAAAGTTAAAATTTTTATGTAACAACATGGCATTGGAGGGAAGGGATGTTTTACCTGTTGGGAACATACCCTTGGCATTTGCGGGGAACATTGAGGAGGAGCTTCAATCATCTCGAGATCAAACAAGAACAATTGATCAGCTGATTGCAATAAGTGAGGTAAAGTGTGCAAAATAATAAGTGAAACTGTTTACATATGAAATGATAAATTTATTTATTTATTACAGTTTGGAGAATTTTGGATTCATGGGAAGATTGTGGCTTTAGAGCCAATGGAAGATTGGTGGTATGTTTCGTGTAAAAGGTGTCCAAGGAAAATGACACAGACTGGGAGCACTTTCTATTGTGATCGATGTGATATTGTTGACGTCATTGAAACTTTAAGGTTTGTTTATTTCTGAAAATATTTTATCATTTAAATTGTAGTCATAAATAGTTAATTATTTGTTGCGTAGGTATTGTGTGAACGTACGTGTGGCTGATAACAAGGCAATGGCTTCTTTCATTCTATGGGATAAAGTGTGCTCCCTATTCATAGGCAAGACAGCTTCACAGTTGCGTGCAACAACTTATGGCAAGGTTGGTTTGTGACAATGTATTCTCTGTTAACAGAGAGCAGTTAAGAGAAATTTATAGAGATGCATCTTACTATTGATATAATTATATACACATTGTTTCATAAAATATTGCAGGCTGTACCTGATGATTTGAGGAGTTGTGTGGGAATGAGTGCTTTGTTCAAAGTGAAAGTTGCTGAGTACTTTCCTGGTGTAAATTTAGGGCCATTCTCTGTTATGAACATGACAACAAATGACAATATTCTTCAGAGGTTTGGTAATGTGGATATTGATGATATTAAAACTGTCAAAGGGAAAGGAATTGTGAATGAGTTTGGAGCACCAATGAAAGCTGTTAAAGAAAACTTTAATCCAACAGAAGTTTGTATGGGTGTCAAGAGGTGCCTTATGGATGCATTTGGTGCGAAGGATGAAGTGGGACAGCCATCTAAAGTGTCCAAGAAGGAGGAAGCATGAAGTAGCAAGATGAAAGTTGTTCATGTAGTCTATGGGTATTGGTCTTTTCATTCCTATTGAATGTTTTAAGTTTAGTTCTTCTAATGTGTTTAGTTATTGTCTTAAGTTGTCAGTCCAAATGTAAGCAGTTTTAGGTATTAAGAAGCTAGGAAATGTGGGAAGGGAAGAAGTTGTTATATTTGTATTTGTGTTTAACTCCTTTTAGTAATGGAGGTATGTATTCGGTATTTAATAGTAGGTCCATGTGGGAAGGGAAGAAGTCAGTATGTTCAATGTGTGTTTAACTCTTTTTAGTAATGGAGGTATGTATTTGGTATTTAGTAGTAGTTCAATTTGCTATCTAAGTTGCCTCTTATGTTAATTTATAGCATTAAGTCAATCGTATTCAAATATAACTATTTGTTCAACCTGAAGGTAGAGAATTTTTTTTTAACATATAAGTGCTGATATATTAAGTAATTTAGGTCAGTATTTGGTTATAACAAATGATTGAGTATAGCTTATTAGGTTTATACGAATAACATTGGGTTTTGGTTGAGGTAGCAGGTGTCTTGAGGAGATAATGTACTTCTAGAATAATTCTTACAGTCTGAACATATAATAGAAGAAAGATAAACTACTTGACCTAAATTTCAATCTCAAGCAGAGTAAACTGATGACAAAAGATAAACAAAGGGAAGGATGTTTTCTGAAAGAAGACATATGTATCAAAATAAAATAGATTGTAAATATTTTGCAATTCATTTTTGAATTTGATAAGTTAACTGTTAAATGTAGTAGGCATTAAATGAAGGGGAGACGTAAAAAAATAAGAGAACTTACATTGTAAGTTCAATTTAAAAAAAAAATTAAATTGGGAGATTATGACGGAATGGAAAATGTATTCTAGGTATTTATTTATATTGACATCAGTCAAATGCAGTAGGCATGTAGAAGTATGAAAATTTGAAAGGAGAAAGGATATAGCTGATACTGTTAACTATATGTAATCCAAGAAGTAAGCATTTTTGTAACAGAGTTTCCATTACCAAAGTGGAGAGAGTATTATGTAAAAATTTAAATTCATGTGTATTGAACGTTATTCAGGGAGTGAGTGACTACTAATATTTATATTTACAAAGAAGATATACCTGAGTGAAATGGCAAGTATAATGTGTACTTCTTTGTCCTTCTGAGATGTCAATCTGGTTTTCTTCACCTCTTGATTCTGATGCTATCCTGTGAAAGAAAATGTGAGAATTTGTAAAAAATACTGACAATGAAATGTCTTCACACATAAATTTTACACATCCCTGCATATCTACAAACAAATTTAGGTTATCGTGTGTTCGTGGACATTGATTGGTTAAAGCGTAATATGTTTATGAAATTCAAAGTTATGTTTTTTTGGGCTAAATGGTTAATTTCATTATAGCATAATTAGTAAGTGATATAAATATATGTCAACAAAGAATTATTATTTGAAGTACATTTTTATGTCATCAAAATGGAAATGATGTAAAAATATGAGGACATTTAAGGAATTTTTGTGAAAGGAGAAATGTGGGAAAATAACTGTGGACCGGGAATTATGTGCCATTTATTTTCAAATATGAGAAATTTATTTTCCAACTTTGTGAGGGGTAAATAATGTTGAAAAGTAATAACAGTAATCTGTAAAATTGTAATTTGAATTAATAGAAATGTGGATGGCCAGATTATTTGAAACTCAGAAGATTATTGGTAGTTATTTATTTTTATTGACATCATTCAACTGCAGTTGGCATCTTGATTTACTCAAAATATGGAAGAAAAAAAGGTGTAGATGCTAATGTCAGCTACATGTAATCCAATAAGTGGAATCCATGCTGACAGGGTCTCAATTACCAAAGCAAAGAGAGACTGTAATTTGTAATTTGAAAAAAATTGAATTGATTTGAAAAGCAAGTTCATCTCTGCATTTCTCCTCATTTACCTAAGTTAACCAAAAACTCTATATTCTTTCACAAAGTAGGGTTTTCTTTTATGCCAAACTTAGTCTTCCTGAGGTCAACAGTACAAGGGAGAAGTTGATGTAGGTGGGATGGAAGGGTGTAGAAGTTCAGCAAGTAAGAAGAACAAATTTGAAGCAGGGAAAATGGGTTAGGCTACTCAATTTATATTCCATAGTCATGTTCATGTCCTACGTAGTTATTTATATTTTGCCTAACAAAGATGCTGCATATTTCATTCCAATATCAGACCTCTACTGCATGTGTATTGAATGGTATTTTGGGTGTGATTAATTAATAATATTTATTTATAGAAATCAGATCAACTTGTTCAAAAAGGCAAGTCGAATATTTATTGGTGTCGTCCGTATATGTGAAACTGCTTTTCTTTCCATCTTCATTCCACAAATTGCATCTGCATATAAATATGACAATTTGTAAGAAATTTGGATATTTAAATTTGTTTCACACTTTCTTTAGCTATGTATCCAACCTAGACTGTGATTTGGTTATGTTCTAATCAGTTTTACCAGAGTCTCAAATTTGATTTAACAAATGTAATCTTCAAGGTGTTTTGAAAAGACTTTTCGATAAAAAAATTATGAAATGTTGTATGTAGAATGTACATATACTTGTGCGAATATCAAGGTGGAGCTAATACCAGTTTGCCCTTTGTATTTGTAAACCTGAATTCCTTGATTCGTTGTGCTCAGCAGAAAGATAGAATATTTTTAGTAAATTTAAATGTAATGAAAAGTAAAGACCTGAAATAAGGTAAAGAAAGGGAATAATGGTTTTCGAAAGAAGACATAAGCTAAAAACTAACATAGATTGTAAACTTTGTGAAATTCAATTCCAAATACGATAAATTCAATTTTCTAGGTAGTACGCGTTACTTAAACATGAAAATTGAAAAAAAAGTGTAGCACTGCAGAATTTCATTTAATCAAAATGTTTACGGGCAGATTACTAGGCATCTCAAATTACCAAAATATAAAAGGAAAGAGGATGTAGATGATATTGTCACCTATATGTAATAGAAGAAGTGACCTATATGGTAACAGATTTTCCAGTACCAAAGTCGAGGGAGAGTGTTTTGAAAAAATTTGAATGAATGTGAACTCAAAATTATTCTGGGAATGAGTAAGTACTAATGTTTAGATTGAGAGAGAAGATATTCCAGTGTGAAATATGAAGTTGAATGTTTTGTGCTCAGACCTACGTATGTGTCAATATGTTTTTCTTCATATGTTCATTCTCACACTTTCCTGTGTAGAAGAATATGTGCATTTGTAAATATTTAGGAGAAAGTACGGTCTTTAAAAATAATGTAACACACAAGTGCGTATCTGATAACTAATATAAGTAATTGTGTGTTTGTGGACAATGATTGGTTGTAGTGGACTAGGTAAATGTCGATAACAGTTATGTGTGGTTGGGATAAATGGTTTAAGGAGGAGATAAGTTTAGTATAGCCTACTTATTAAAGTATAGAAGTATATTCCAAGAAATATATATTATTTTAAGGAGGAGATAAGTTTATGTAATAAAAATTAAAGTTATATAAAAGTATAACAAAAGGAAAGGATATTTTTTGAAATCAGAGAAATGTCTAAAAATTTCAATATAATGTAAAGTTTGTACCATTTATTTTCAAATATGAGGAATTTCCTCTTCAAGTTTTTACAAGTGACATAAAGTTGGAAAATAATAACATTAATTTGTTGCATTGTAATTGACAGTTATAAAATTGTGTACTGGAAGTTTTGTTTATACAGAAAAATTTATTTTTAGTGATTTCAATTTATGTACGTCATTCACATAAAGTAGGTATCTTGAAGTAAAAAAATATGAAACGAAAACAGTGTAGATGAAACTGCCATGTATATGTAATCAAATAAGTAACATGTATGATAGCAGATGTAGATGTAAGTAAAATGTATTTCAGATTGCTGTTCATGTTAAAAAGATTTTTCCCATTCAGTAGCTTACAAAGAAGCTCTGCATATTGAATTCTAATTTCAGAACTCTATTGTATCTGTAATGAATGTTATTCTTGGACTGAGTGATGACTAATATTTATATTTCGAAATAAGATATACCTGTATGAGAAGTCAAGTGTAATAGTTTGTGCTCTGGCCACCTTAGCTGCCAATCTGTTTTGTCTTAACATATTTCTTCTCACACTTTCCTGTTTATTAACATATTGAAATTTGTAAAATTACTGGGGACTTAATTTCCTTCCATAGTAAATTTGGCTAGGTATACAAATTATAATAGGATTATTTTATGTTCAAAGCAGTGTGACAATATTTTAAAATTTGATTTCTCAAGAGTACAATTTAGGGTTTTTTGGAAAGCCTTTTGGACAGCATGATGAACAAAAATTGTATACAGAATTTTGATATACCTGTGCGATTATGAAGGTAGAGCTTATAGCAGTGTAGCGTCTGTAGTTGTCAACCTGAATTCCTTAAGCTCTTCATCTGAATAACACATACTTCCACCTATACACCCTGATTTATATGCTTTCATCCCCTGTTCCTATTCTCAATTTCTATTTTAACTTCTTACATTTCGTGAAAACCAAAAAATGGACTTATACAAGAAATAGAAAGGAGACATTCACATTAGATTCGCATACATTAATTGTGGGAAGTACCTGCATACAGAGATGGAAAGGGACGACATTAAGATATTGAGATAATGGTCATTAAGTGAAGTTGAACTACTTAAATTGTTGTACTCTGTTAAAGGATATAATAAATTACAGTCAGTAATGTGTCATTTGTTTGTTTAGTGATTAATTTGATTTCTCTAATATAGTTAGCAACTATTTCATGTCATAAAAGTACATTAACATAATAGTTGAGGTATTTGATGTGGAGGAAAAAAATTTTGTCACTCTGACTTATAGTACAAATTGATTTACGTCGTACTCTGTTTATTGTTTTGACTTCAGGTCGAACCTTACACTATGTTCTGAATCGTTTACATTTCTAATTTCTAAAGAATGTAGAAAACATAATTTGTAATGACTACATACTTATATGGGTAGAGATATAGATATAATTTATGTGGATGTTGATTTATATTTTAAAAGTGTTAGGAGTCCAATGAAATGAAGGTAGGTGGTAACTGACCTTATTGATTAAATTTATTTTAGTCTCAAAGAATTTGGTATCGTTCCATGCATGATGAAAGTTACCTGCGAGTATTGGGAAAAAAGAAATGAATAATAGTAGGAGTAATTATGTGGCCTTATAAATATGTATTGAAAATAAATTTGCGCGTTCAACGTATACTTCTATATTCTAAAAAAAATTATATGACTGTGGGATTTTAAATTTCTTAGCAAATTGTGGATGTCAGAGAATATTGGTAATAAGAACATTATGTGACCTTTAAAAATTTGTTTAGTATCCTAATTATGCAAACAAATGTGTGTCTCAGAGTACTTAATCACTGCATATAAGGAAAATTGTACACCTTCTCTTCAAAATTTGTTACTACATACTTTGAGCTGATATTGGCTATATGAAGAAACAGATCAAGATATGTCTAACATAAGTACATCATGCAAAAAATGAAATCCTCATAACTGAACATTTTTTCCCAATTCATTATAATTAAAATAGTGAACAGAATTTATTTCTTCACTTATTAAAATATCTACTCCACAGAGAAAGTAAATATTAAGTAGAAATATTTAGAAAATAGTAGGGTTACTCAATGTATTTCGCAGATAATATGAGATTTCAGAAAGAAGTCAAATGATAATATGAAATCGATAAGAAAAGTACATATTGCAAGTAGAAACTCAAAAAAAAATTCTACTTCAGATGAAAATTATACCTCCGATGTTTGCATTTTCCGATTCCAACCATGTTGTAGGAATAAATCAAGAGTGGTTATGCACGAACAAAGGATCGGTATCAACTTTGCGAAAATTTTAAGGGTTTGTGCGTATTTGGGTGGTAGAAAAATTTCAGATCTGGTTTTTTCCTTCACCTTTGTCAACTCAGTGATAATCATTTCGATTTGGTTTAAGATGAGTTGAAAATGGTAACAATTATGAGGTTTGGTTGAGTATGTTGGATTATGCTTTGTAGATGTATTGGTTGTTGGGGAGATGTAGAGATTGTGAATGGAGAAGCGTGGGCGGTGCTGAAGAAAAAGAGGAGGACGGCGCTAGGGTTTGATTAGGGTAGGATGTTAGGTCAACGTGGTTTTATTTATTTCTGATATGAATAAACTGATGGGCCGGAGCATTTTTATTTGGATCCATGGGTTTTTTTGGCCCAAATGTAATTTCCAGTTAACGATTTAATGGGCCAGTTTGTACGTATTTTTTATTCATGTACTATGTTTAATTAGTACTCCCTCCGTCCCAAAATGTTTGTCCCACTTGACTTTTTTTGTTTAACTTTGACCACAAATTTATGAGAGATTAAGCATGTTCATGAAATTCTAAAAGTTGTTGTTTATAATATTATTAATGATGAATCAGTAGGAATTTTTAGAATTTCATGAACGTAATTAAATTTTCATATATTAGTGGTCAAAGTTCAATAAAAAATTCAAATGAGACAAACATTTTGAGATGGAGAGAGTATCACATATACAACTCTAACCCAATGATTTCTATATTTTTTTTTCTCCCTTATGTGAAGGATAAATGTATTCTAGATTGAGAAATAATAATTTCTTATAATATAAGTACATTCAATTTTGCATGGTTTTTAACCAAAAACATTACATGTCACTTTATGTTACAAAATTTTGGTTTCGTTAAATAAGTCCATATTATTTGTATAATCTAAAATGTATTTTCTTATTTGAATTTATATATTCTTATTTTTTCACTTATTTTCTGTAGGAGGATCAAAAAATGATGAGCTGGATGTTACAACTCCTAATGCTAATTTAATGTCGCATTCTTTAATTGATATATCAAATCGTAAGTTCTCTTTCAAAAAGTTCGTATAAACATTTTACAATTTCACGTTTCTTTATATATTATTAATATATGTGCATTACCAAATCAACATTACCTATTGTACATGTTAATTCATGTAGTCCCTCAAGCAAGAATGAACTCTAAGCGCACTCATGTTCTTACGAAAATAAATGGTGAGTCATCGTCACAGCCATATGTGTCAAGTGAAAGTGGAGGAACATTAACGTGTATGGATGGTCCTCAGCGGGTGAAGATATCTAAACGTCAAAAGAATTCCATATCATCATCAGTAAACGGTAAACTTAATTTCTTCGTATTCGAATTAATCTGTTCCCTATATTTAGTTATTGTAAGTAACACGTAATTTCTATTATTTGAGAACATGAAATTCATATTTACGTTGCACACGTATTATTATCAGAAGATATATTGTGAACACGTACATATTGACACATAAATTTGTTTTTCCATACAGAATATTGGGATATAGGTGATGCAACATTTCATTGCACATTTTGTGGAGCTTCCTTTTGGTACGAAGAAAGAATGTGCCGATGGTATAAAGCTCGTGCTCCAAAGTTCAGTTCATGTTGCAGTCAAGGAAAAATAAAAATACCTCTCTTGAAAGATCCTCCTGTTGAGTTACAACGTTTGTTGTTTGATGATACTGAAGTTAGTAAGGAATATAGAAAAAATATACGTTCCTACAACAATATGTTTTCGTTCACGTCGATGGGAGGAAAGGTAGATAGGAGTATCAATCAAGGAGGATCACCACCTGTATTTAAGCTTCATGGACATAATTTCCATTTAATTGGAAGCCTATTACCAAATGAAGGGGATACGCCGAAATTTGCACAATTGTATATATACGATATAGAAAACGAAATTGCCAACCGTAAAGCTTCTGTAAGGTTCGTAAGTTCGTCCACGTTTATTTAAAATTATTCCTTCAGTAATTGATTTTATTATGTTTACACCGGAAAAATTATGATTACTAACGTAGTATTTTTAGTATTGTTTACATTATTATATATTCTATAGATGTTCCATGTTAGCCTAATAACTTACATTTAAATGTTTTTAGGAGTGACGCGGCTTTTGATCAAGTACGTGATGAGATTGTTTCGCAATTAAAAAACATGTTGGATACTCATAATGTTTTGGCACAATCATTTCGTATGGCTAAAGAGAAATTAGGTTCAGAGAATGTGGTTAATATGAAGTTGAAGTTGATTGGTAAAAGATCTGGGGATGGTCGTGTTTATAATTTGCCCACGGTTTCTGAAGTGGCCGCTCTGGTTGTTGGTGATTTCGACAGTTCGGGAAATGAAAGGGATATCATACTTCAAACAAGGAATGGGGAACTACATCGTATTAATCAACTGAACCCATCATATTTAGGTTTGCAGTATCCATTACTATTCCCTTATGGTGAAGATGGGTATAGAGAGGGTATACCGTTAACTGATGTAAATGGGCAATCAAATCGTATGAAGAATGTCAGTATGAGGGAATATTTTGCCTTTCGGTTACATAGCAGGCCTTTTGAAGCAAGAACGATTTTGTTTTCAAGGAGGCTGTATCAACAGTTAGTTGTGGATGCATACACGATGATTGAGTCTTCTCGCTTGACTTATATACGGCTTAATCAAAAAAAAAAATTGCGTGTGGATATGTACAAAGGGTTAGAAGACGCTTTATGTCATAGAGATTGTGATGCGTCTAGACAGGGAAAAAGAATAGTATTGCCATCGAGTTTTACCAGAGGCGCAAGATATATGATTCAAAACTATCAGGATGCGATGGCAGTTTGCAGATGGGTTGGATATCCAGACTTATTTTTAACACTCACATGTAATCCTAAATGGCCGGAGATTACAAGGTTTCTTAGTGACGGAGATTTGGAACCCGAGGATAGGCCGGATATTTTATGTCGCATATTTAAGGTTAAAATTGATGCTCTAATTGACGATTTGAAGAAGAAAAAATTTTTCGGGTAGGTTAAATCAGGTACGTAATGTTCTGTATATGTATTGATTTTTAACGTTCACATTGTATATAAAATTACATTTTTATTTTCTCTATAGTTGAAATTTATTTCTTATTAGACTATTTATGTAATTTTATTTTTTTTGATTCCAGTGATATACACGATTCAGTTTCAGAAAAGAGGACTACCCCACACTCATATATTACTTTTCCTTGCAAGTAATTATAAAGCACGGAGCGCTGAAGAAATTGACGAAATCATTTCGACAGAAATTCCGGACGAGAAGTTGGATCCAGTATATTATAATGTTGTATCAGATTTGATGGTTCATGGGCCGTGTGGGAAATATAGACGTAATTCACCGTGTATGGTTGACGGCCGATGTTCGAAACATTTTCCGAAGAAATTTGTTGAATCAACTCAAATAGATGATGAGGGGTATGCAATTTATAGGCGTAGAGATGATGGGCGAACAATTGTGAAGAATGGAGTCGAATTAGATAATAGACATGTTGTTCCACATAATCGTTATCTGTTACTGAAGTACGGGTCTTATTTAAACGTTGAGTGGTGCAACCAATCTAGAGCGATAAAGTATTTGTTCAAGTATGTGAATAAAGGAAATGATCGAGTGACTGCAACTTTCTACCGGGCTATGACGGAGAATAATTCGGAGAAGGTAGTAGATGAAGTTAATTTGTATTATGATTGTAGATATATTTCTTCGTGCGAGGCTTCTTGGAGAATTTTTGGGTATGAGATACAGTACAAAGATCCATCAGTTGAGCGTCTTAGTTTTCATCTGCCTAACCAACAGAGTATTGTCTTCTCTGATACTGATAATATTGAAGTGGTTATGCAAAAGGAGTCAGTAGGTCAAAGTATGTTCTTGGGGTGGATGGAAGCGAATAAAAAATATCCTGAAGCTAAGACGTTAACTTATGCCGAATTTCCTACAAAGTTTGTATGGAAATCTGATGTCCGAGAATGGCTTCCAAGGAAGAAAGGGTTTTCTATAGGACGAGTCTTTTACGTTCCGCCTGGCTCTAGTGATATGAATTATTTGAGGTGTTTATTGAATAAAGTTCGAGGGCCAACATGTTATCGTGATCTTTGTAAAGTGAATGATTTGCAGTTGGAGAATTTTCGAGATGCATGCTATGAGTTGGGTTTGTTGAATGATGATAGAGAGTATATTGATGGAATAGTTGAAGCTAGCGAGTTCTCAACAACGCATTCTCTAAGAACATTATTTTGCACCCTTTTGTTATCTACTTCCATGAGCCGTCCAGAATTTGTATGGGAAAAGTGCTGGAGAATGTTAGCAGAAGATGTGGTTTACAAACAACGGATAATCTTCAATCATCAAGGTTTGTTTCCTACATATTTATAATGATAGCACACATACGTTTGAATATCATCTACTTACAAATTTAGTAATTGTGTACTTGTGTAGGCTTAAGTTTGAGTGATTCTCAATTGAAGAAC
Source organism: Adenophora triphylla var. japonica (assembly GCA_022495995.1). Lineage (NCBI taxonomy): Eukaryota > Viridiplantae > Streptophyta > Magnoliopsida > Asterales > Campanulaceae > Adenophora > Adenophora triphylla. Next base: position 97,100 of record JAFEMH010004679.1, on the reverse strand, counting down.
TATACTCTCGCAGAAATTGAGAAGATCTTAAAAATTCAAGGTCGAAGTTTACAAGAGTTTACGCCTATGCCTTATCCAGAACCTGAGTATTTGGAGGTTAACCCAAATAGATTGATTCATGATGAAATGTGCTATGATCGAGAGAGATTGGCGAATGATTATAATGATTTGGTGGGGAAATTAAATGATGATCAAAAGCATGTGTTTGATGTTATAGTCGAATCGTGTTTTTCTGAGGTGGGACGGATGTTCTTTGTCTATGGTTATGGTGGAAGTGGGAAAACATATGTTTGGCGTACTCTCTCAACATTTTTTAGATCAAAAGGTCATATTGTCCTAAATGTTGCTTCAAGTGGAATTGCATCACTTTTATTGCCTGGGGGAAGAACAGCACATTCTCGGTTTGCTATTCCATTTACGTTAAATGAAGATTCAGTGTGTAATATTCGACAAGGTAGTCCTTTAGCGTTGATTGTAAAGACGAAGTTGATAATTTAGGATGAGGCACCTATGATGCATAAACATTGTTTTGAAGCATTAAATAGGAGTATGAGGGACATAATGAGAATAAGTGACCCGAGAAGGGATGCATTGCCTTTTGGTGGAAAAACAATTGTTTTTGGCGGGGATTTTAGACAAATTTTGCCTGTAATTCCGAAGGGAAATAGACCTGATATTGTTAATGCTTCTATTAATTCTTCTTATTTGTGGCAGCATTGCACTGTGTTAAGATTATCAAAAAATATGAGGTTGCAAGGGTTGGATAACAGTTCTAATTAAGAGGGTGTGAGACAATTTGCTGATTGGATTGCTGATATTGGGGATGGAAAGGTGAGTGAGCCAAATGATGGGGTTGCCATTATTGATATTCCAATGAAGTTTATTATTGAGGAGTTCAACGACCCAATCTCTGGTATAGTTGAGAGTATATATGGTGAGTATTTAAATGGAAGGAATGATGTTTCTTATTTGGAAGAGCGTGCAATTTTGGCACCAACTTTGGATGTAGTTAACTCCGTTAATGATTATATGGTGTCAATCAATAATTTGACTTCCAGAATTTATTTCAGCTCTGATGTCGCATCACATTCTGACGAAAATGCCAACTTCCTAAGCAACTTACACACTTCAAAATTTATGAACAACATATCAATTTATGGTTTACCAAATCATACGTTACATTTGAAAGTCGAAACACCGGTAATGTTGCTTTGCAATATTGATCCGTCCTTGGGATTATGCAACGGAACACGGCTTATACTCACAAGACTAGGGAATCATGTGTTGGAGGGAGAGATACCACTACCAGAAACAGGTCATTTAGCGACGGAATTATCAGCGACGGACAGATTCCGTCGCTAAATAGCGGCGGAATATAGGCTTTAGCGTCGGAAAATTTTTGGCGTCAAATTTAGCGACGGAATTTAATTCCGCCGCTAAATTCCGCCGCTAAAACGAATATTCCTCGAATATTCGTTTATTTCCGCCGCTAATTTGGCGGTTGATTTACCGACGGAATATTCCGCCGCTAAATCTTTATCAGCGACGGAAATATTCCGCCGGTGAAAATATATCATTTTTTTATTTTTTTATTTATCAGCGTCGGAAATATTCCGACGGTGAAATTAAAATATTTTTTATTTTTCTTTTTGAAATATTACACCGACGGAATATTTCCGACGGTGAAATTAAATGTTTTTTTTTTTTTTTATTAAACACCGACGGAATATTTCCGCCGCCGATAATTTAATATTTTTTATTTATCGCCGACGGAAAATTCCGTTGCTTACGATAACAAAATGTAATTTTTGTTTATTTTTAGAACTAATTAACAAAATAACAAACTAAAAAACATTAAAATATCATAAATATTTATGATATTTTTGAAAAAATAAATAAATCATAAATATTTATTAATTTTAATTTTTAATGCCATTATAAGTACCACATTCATCAAGCCGCTTATTCATCCTTGTGAGATCCCGAAAGTTGTGGCGTCATCATGTTCTTTTTTTTTTTTGTTTTGAACGAACATTCATGTACGTTTTTGTTTCGACAAAGAATTTAAATTTTAATTTCGCCACTTATCATTTATTTAGGAAAACAATAAGAAAAACCTTTTTGATTTTAAAGAGATTTGAGGGTTCGGGGTTAAGTTATGAAATGGGTAGGTCGAGGAGTATCCAAAATAAAACAAAAACAAGATTAGTCCAAAACAAGGAACTAACCAACAATTAGACAACACTCTGGAGATGATCGTCTCATAAGTCATAACTAAGATATCCTAAAAACAAAGACCCACATCATTACTGCTGAGCACACTGTACTCTCTGGCCCCCACCACCGTGCATGTCATCATCTACATCGTAAGCTTCAATGTTGACATCGTGAAGGGTTGTCTCCTCGCACTCATCATCAAGCTCCATATCTGTCATCTGCGATGAAGGCTTAGGAGGCAGCACACCCTCTAGGGCCTTGCATTGTTCGGAAGTCAAGGAATCTGGGAAGTCGAACCCAGATTCGGACCTGCAGGAAGGGAGAGAATTGAAATGTGGAATTACCTGAAATTAAAGATGAAATAGCACCAGGGTAAGAGCGGCTCGATATTTGTTTTTTTCAAATTCAATTGCTGGAGAGAGAAAGAGAGAGAGAGAGAGAGAGAGAGGATGGGAGAGAGGGATTTAGAGGTGTCTGATTAAGTTGGTTTGAAAGTTTGAAAAGGATATTTAGCCCCTAACAAATATGTCATCACCCTTTCGCTTGAACTTTGGGTGCTCTGTCTGTTGTAGTACAAAGACTATGTCTCCAGTAAGAGTGTCAGGAGCTTCAACGGCTTCTCGTGTGGGAATGTAATTTTCTGTCCATTTTGCATACCCTTCTCCACAACCACTTCCAAGACCTTCTTCTCCTGTACAATGCAAGGCCCTAGAGGGTGTGCTGCCTCCTAAGCCTTCATCGCAGATGACAGATATGGAGCTTGATGATGAGTGCGAGGAGACAACCCTTCACGATGTCAACATTGAAGCTTACGATGTAGATGATGACATGCACGGTGGTGGGGGCCAGAGAGTACAGTGTGCTCAGCAGTAATGATGTGGGTCTTTGTTTTCTGGATATCTTAGTTATGACTTATGAGACAATAATCTCCAGAGTGTTGTCTAATAGTTGGTTAGTTCCTTGTGTCCTACTTTTATGACCGATGAGGTGTTTGGTCAATTTTGCGAATATTGGGGGTCGCCTGCGGCGAAGGCTGTATCCGAACAGGCCAAGGCCAATAGAGCAGGCTCCTCGGGGTCGGCGGCGTTGCAGACAGGGGACGCCACGGTCGCCGAGCATCACGACCGCATGGTATGTATGTTAATTTAAATGTAGTAGTGTATGGATGCTTTTAAATAGGTTTATGTACGTATGTTAGCTGGGAGCCAATGTTGATGCTATGAAATCCATAGTTTTAGTGTAAATGTAGTGTATGCATGCTTTTAAATCAGTTTAAATGTTGCATTTATATATACAATTTCAAAGTAATAATCTCGCTTATTTTATTTATAGGAAAGGGAGTATGGTCCGAATATCACTTTTGTGGATGTTTACGCTAGCACCCATATTCGGAATTCTACGCCCGATCAACCTCCGCAATGGGTCGACGATCGATCTGCTCGCCTTTGTAAGTAAACTACCATTAAAATGACTTGATTTTGAATATGTAAATTTATTTATGTACCTTACATTGTGTATATGATTATAATTGTTTGTTTTATTTTTCAGCCGCATATCAAGCCGTTGTTCCCGAAGGAACGCCTCCGCGAGCCCGTCCCCTTCGTGCCTGCTGATGTTTGGCGGGAGGTCACCTCTCGTGGACATCCAAGGAGAGGAGCCCGAGTGTTAGGGATGGGGGATTACGGGCGCAATGCCCGTCGACGTCGACCGGCCGTCGGCGAAATGTAGCCCAGCCCACGTTTCATGATCCGAGGGTCGACACTCTGGAGGCTGCGGCTGGAGGAGGAGAAACGCGAGCGGCAAAGCTTGCGGATGCTTTTGGCAGCGTCGTACGCAGATGCAGGAGGAGAACGATCGACGTCATGCAGAGATTCGAGACAGCATGCGAGACTCAAAGACAATTGGCGCCGTTGATGGCTCATCTCGGCCAGACTCCTGGGGTAATTTCCCGCCTCCCCAAAGTTGATTGCGGACATTTTTAGACATTTTTAGACATTTTTGTATTAATTTATACTTGTTTGTAAACATTTGAGACATTTGATACCCGCGCGGAGCCCCTCCCCGCCTCTCCCCCGCTCCACCCCTCTCCCCCCTCCCCCCCCTCTCCCCCCCTCTCCCCCTCCCCCTCCCCTCTCCCCTCCTCCCTCCCCTCCCCTCCCGAATTGGTACGGTGGTATTTAGTTTTTATTTGGTACGCCGATATTTGAATTTTAGTTTTTATAGTTTTAGTTTTATAAATTGAAATGTTATATCAGGTACAAAAATTTTGGTTTATTGATATTTTAAATTATTTTTTTAAATTTATTTCAATCGCCGACGGAATTTTCCGTCGCTGAAATTAATGCTGAAATTAAAATTAATTAAATAAATTAATTTCAGCGATGGAATTTCCGCCGCTATAATCATTTAATTTTTATTTAATTTTTAATTTCAGCGGCGGAAATTTCCGTCGCTGTAATAAAATTTAAATTAAAATTAAATAATTTCAGCGACGGTAAATTTCGCCGAAATAATTTAATTTTAATTTAAATTTTATTACAAATGACGGAAATTTCCGCCGAAATTAATTTAATTAAATTAATTTTTATTACAAATGACGGAAATTTCCGCCGCTGAAATGAAAATTTAATTAAATTAAATTAATATAGCAGCGGAATTTTCCGTCGCTGAAACCATTAATTCACCGGCGGAATTAATTCCGTCGGTAAAAGAAAAAAATAGCGGCGGAAATTGACCCGTCGGAGCACTTCGACGAGCTGGTAGCGGCGGACCACCGACGAAATTTTTCCGTCGGTGATTTATTTTAGCGACGGAAATATAATTTTAGCGGCGGAAATTTCCGTCGCTAAATGACCTTTTTCTGGTAGTGTACTATCTACACGTAATATAGGAAAAAGAGTTCTCATTCCAAGAATGTCTCTAACCCCGTCTGACGCAAGAATACCTTTTCGATTTGAAAGAAGACAATTTTCGTTAATGGTTTCTTACGCTATGACTATTAACAAGAGTCAGGGCCAGTCATTATCCGTTGTTGGTTTACTTTTGAAGAAGTCAGTATTTTCTCATGGCCAACTGTATGTCTCATTATCAAGAGTTACGAATCCCGGAGGTCTCAAAGTCTTGATATTTAATGAAGATCGTCCATCCTCATCTGATAGTTGTACTACAAATGTGGTTTTCAAAGAAGTATTCAATAATATCTAACTTCTATTTCTCAAATACTTTTATGTAATATATATCCACTTCTCACCATAACTAGGTTGGAATTTCTTTCAATTTTAATGTACTACTTCAATCAAATTTTCATAATTATTTTCCTAAATTTCTTACTAATCTCGCCGTGCATCGCACGGGGGTATCACTAGTTATTTGAATACTTTGCAAGTATCATTATTGTAATTTTATTGTCTTTAATTACTCAGATATTTCAAATAAAAAATGTCAACTCAGTCTAATTACCTATTTCCACCATTCAATCTCAATAATTTTATTGACATCACATCACGTTAAAACCTAAGATGTAAATTAATATTTCAAAGAAAAAAATGAAGTGTTAAAATTTAATAAAGAAAAATCTAAATAAAAAGAAAAATAGGAAAGTAGAAATATAAATTTGATAACAATATAATGATATATCGTATATCCACTAGGAAACAAATAAAGGCCCCAGTTAAAACTTGGGATTTTTTTTTTCAAAATATAGCTTTTTAAAAAATTAAATAACAAAATAACTTTCATAAAATCTTATGTACCATAATAACATTTTTTTGATGATCCGGGTTTGGCAAAACCGGAATTAACTTTAAAGCCGGTATTGCCACTATCGGATTTAAGATTTTTTATTTTTTTTATAAACTGATTAGTCGTTTTTTTTTTTTAAATAACAAAGGTAAAGCTGACAGTGACACTACCGGGACTAAAGGAAAAAAAAAGGCGTTGTTGACTCACGTGTCACGTGTGGGTTATTTGGGTTAAGGAAGGTAAAGGAGTAGTGTTATTCCTTCGTCTCTGTAAGTACCCCAATCTGGTCACTCTCTTCCGAGCACATGGGAAACACCGCAGACTCACAAACACAGTCTCGAAGACCTATAGCACTCAAAACCCTCAAAAACCCTCAGCCAAACCAAGGGAGGAGCCTTTCTGGGATAAAAAGAGACAAAAGGACCTTTTGGGAATTTTCAGGAAATCGAAAAAGCATAAGTGGTCCGTACGGACCTCTTTGTTGCAATAATTACTGAATTCCCTTAAAGTCCACAATATTTCCTCAAATTCCAGAGAAAATCATTACCCCCATGCATGATTGGTCCGTACGGACCTCCTTGCATGCTAAGATGGTCCGTACGGACCTCTTTGCACAGGGGACACCATCATTCCAGAATATTCACAATTATTACAGATTCCCTCAAATCGAGGAAAACTAAAATTCTGGATAACCTACAAGGTCCGTACGGACCTCTTTGCACGAAATCTCCCACTATAAATAGAGGGCTCCCCCTCCCATTTCATACACAGCTCCTTCTTCTCTTCTCTCCCTTAGCCTTCAGGCTCCCCCTCTAAGACCCTTCGGGGCAATCCCGGCCCCTTTCGGATCCTTCCGAGGCCTTTCGAGCTCCCTCGTGGTGCTCCGAAGCCTCTTCGAGCGCTCCCGCGACGCTCCTGCGCTGCCCTGAGGCACTCTCGAGGTACTCTGATGCCCCTCGTGGTACTCCGAGGCCTTGCCTGGTCTTTCCCAAGGTGTCCCGGCTCTTTCCGAGTCAAACCGGTAGCTTGAACGCACGCCGAAACTCTGCCCGAGTGACTCCTGCCATCCCAACGCACGCCGAAACTCTGCCCGAATAATCCCTGCAATCCCAACGCACGCCGAACCTCTGCCCGAACGCAGCCTACAATCTCAACTCACGCCGAAACTCTGTCCGCAGACAACCGGCCCCTCCCGAAGCAATCCCGGTCCGTACCGGAACACTATTCCGACCTCAAACACTATTCCTCTGCGGAAGACAGACACGAACCAACATTGGTAAGGCTTCCTTCCTACACTATTGCAATACATTTCAATAAAGCAGTGTACAATGTAGACATCCGACACATCATGCATTTTTAAAAGCACACACACACACACACACAACAGTTAAAGAATATTAGGGGTATCCGAAAGACTCGTTTTTACGAGGCGACTCGGGTGAGTTCTAAGATTCTAATATTCTCTTCCCGAGGAGTCATCTGACCTCCGAACTCAAAATCTCATCACACAAAAACAGTTTATTTCTAAACTGATGCCCTTTTTCAATGTTTTGGGCTTAATAAAAACGGCGTGGCGACTCTACAATTGCGAAAACAAACGGCGAGACACCTCCCAACTAACGCTAAAGCGGAATAAGCCAGATGCCGGGGCGCGAACGCGCTGCCTCTCGGATCCGGGCGACTTTCCCGAAAAGCGACAAATGCGAGATGCACGGGGCCCCGCGCGCGAGCCGGATCCCGGGTAATTTCAGTTGGCGACTCCGCTGGGGACTTTTTGTTTTAAAATCTTTTTAAACAAAACAAAAGATTTAAAAAAAAAACAATGATGAGGGTCAAACTTTTATTTTACCCCTTTTCTTTAACTGTTGTGTGTATGTGCACGTGCTTTACTTTTTATTTTACAAAAAAAATAAAAATACAAAAAAAAAATGCATCAATATACATCTGTGCATACATTTAAAATTCTTCAAAAAAATTCTGTTTTACTCAGAAAAGGAATTTTAGAGACCGCACACTACTCGCACTGCTGCCTCGGTTACACCGCACACTACTCACACTGCTGCCTCGGTTACACCGCACGCTACGCGCACTGCTGCCTCGGATACACTGCACACTACAACTCTTAACCCGGAGTGGTCTCAGTTGCAGTCCGTTTGGTCTTCCTAGGCCTCTCGGATGCGCACGAGATCATTCCAAACATCCCATCCTAGCCAAGCGTCAACCCTGCACGTTTGAGTCTTGAGTCACACTCTGTCCCGCACTGTTGGTTTTTACCTGGTCCAGAGTCATACACTGGATACATATACCATGCCGGCCATTTTCGAGTCAAGTCTCGGAACTCAAGATCCCTTGCGCAAGCAAAGCGATGAAAGGTCATGCTAAAATCTTGACCTCGATCTTGATTTCCGGCTACACCTGCACGATGTTCCGTCCCGGATATACATCCATGCTCACATGACACCATGTCATTACGCCTTTGATACGTCAGCCATGACAATATGACCCAGCCAACGCCTAACGTCACAGATCCCTTGCGCAAGCAAGGTAAAGAGAGGTCATGCCGAACTCTTGACCTGATCTTGACTCAGTGGCCGGCTCGATTCACTATTCACATGGCTAACGTGTCAAAACGAACATGACAGACTCGGTCCTTAGGTTCGGTTTTTCTTTTAGGCCGGTGGAAACTGCTTGCCCTATAGGACCCTCGCCCGGGGCTGTCCACCCTGGGATGTCGAAATACAGGTGCAAAACGAGGGGCTTATAGCCGCACAGATGGTCTCCATTGACCCAGGATCTAGCATAGTTGCGAAAAAGAAGAGCAATCTTTTCCAACCTACCTAGGACTCTGAGAAAACATGTTTTAAGTAAATTAAAACAACAAAAAAAAATATAAAAGAAGCGGAAACCGCATGCCACGTGAGCTTTCCCCCTTTTATCCCGAGAGGCCATACCTGTGTCTAAACCTTGCCCGTTACCCCCTCCAGCGAACCGAGAGTGGTTGAGAATACCCGGGAGCCGCCTTTTCAGTATCGAGGTCACAAGGTCCGACAGCCCTTCCAGTTCAACGGTCCGCACCGTCCGCTACTCCCCATGACGGGATCAACAGATAACAGTGAGGCAAACGGAACCCCGCCACTAAGGAACCTCCGCACAATGGAGGAGGTGCCGCGAGCCTTCGAAACCATCAAGAAGCGCCAAGAAGAGCAAAGAAGCCTGGGATCGTAGACACCTTGCGTCTTCGAGGAACCGTTGCTTCCCAACCCGACGGGAACCTTTGTTCTCATAGAGGACGAAGACATACCGCCCCCGGTTTCTCAAAGCTATCGCAGTGTCCCACCTCCGCTAAGTTACGAGATCCCGCAACGCTAGCGCCTCTCGCTCAAAGCTCCTTCAGCGTCGGGCCAAGTAGCCCGGCATGCCCGCCAAGACAGCGGCTTCCGGCCCGCACATCAAGCTCGCATCAACAAAGACACATACGTGCTCGCTCCGCGTATCCCAATGCATCTCGGTATCCCCTGTGATTCAATCCTTTGCCTCTATACGAGCCTCACAGCCCATAATCGAAGTCCCCATGCTTACTGTGGACGGGCATCCCGAGCGGATATCCCGACATTTCAAGCTTGCCACCGCTAGTCCGCCACTGGGGCTAACGAATCATTTCCCCAATTCCCAAACACAACCCTTAGCGGACTCCGGCAATCATGCCCCTAACTTCAACACTCCAGTGGTATGGGTTGGTATATACTCGCCTACCTCCCCAAGACTCCCGAATGGCGATCCCATCAGCCAATCCACCTCCATCTTCGGTTTCCGTCCCCGAAAACGGTAACCCACCTCAACCTGCTGATCCCCACATGGCTTGGATGATCTAGCAAATGAAGGACATGCAAGGCAAGCTAGCTAGTTCTCGGAAGGACTCCCTCCTGCCTACTGATCCAAGCAAAGTAGTCCCGCTCCCTCCGAAATTCAGGATGCCGGAAATGGAAAAGTTTGACGGGTCAGAATGCCCAAAAACCCACATCGACACCTATGTCCTGGGTATGAGAGCCAAAGGGGCAACCCTCAATGATGGCGGATCACTTTCAAAGCATTCTCTCAAATCCACAGCACTAAGGTGGTTCCTCAACGTAAAGGCAGAAAACCGCTCCACGTGGGATCAAATCAGCGAGATCTTCCTAGAAAAGTACCGCGCCAACCTCGAGTGGGAAACGAACCGCCACGATCTGCAAGCCACCGAGCAAAAGGATGACGAACCAGTGGGTGAGTTCTACAAAAGATGGAACTGGAAGCTTAGTGAGATAATGGATCCACTTTCCAAAGAAGAGCAGATGGACATCTTCCATTCCTGCCTCAAGCCATCTTTGAGGACCTTGATCGGCCACCATTTCTATCCAGATCTCCGTGCCATGGTCAATGCCGGAACAAAGTTTGAGAAGACTCTGAGTCTTCAAAAGACAACAACAACCCCTGCTTCATCCTACCGCTATCGGACAAACTTAGCAACCTCAACTCCTGTCCCGAACAAAGGAAAAGAAGCAAATGAACAATACACTACATCCGTAACGGAGCTCAAGTAAACCGCGATTAAGCAGCCCCAAAGAATAACAATCCCCCTCGCTTCCCACAGTTCCAACATCTCGACAATCTCGAAATGCCCCTGGGCCAAGTATTTGAAGCTTTGGTAAAGCGAAATCTTCTCAAACCTCTCGATAATTTCCAACCAAAGACTCCCAAACCCAACATGGATATGAGCAAACACTGCGCCTTCCACAACTACCCCGGCCACACCACCGACAATTGCTTCGTGCTCAAGCAGGTGGTCCAGGGGCTAATTGAGGAGGGAAAATTGGAACGCCCTCGTGGTCCCAATACCATCGGAAATCCATTCCCCGAACGACAGGGTAAACGCGATAGCCTTTGACGAAACTCCAAGCGAGAGCAGACCCCCTGCAATTTCCGAAACCGTCAGCATGCTGTCTCGCTATGACTGGGAGCGTGAAACCAGAGTCAAAAGGTCTCGGGACCGGGAATTCAGACAAGAACGCCCAAGGGCAACTGTCTCCCTACAATCTTTGCCCCAACCAAGGAATACAAATGGATGGATCGAACGTTCCCCAGAAGAGACTGAGTCAAACGGTAGCACGAGAAGCGGTTTAGCCTTCACAGACGATGACTTGCCGATATGTGAGAATTGGCACAACGAAGCCCTCCTCATCCTCATAAAAATAGAGATGTTCTTTCTCCCAAACGTCTTGATTGATAACGGCTCCGCAGTCAACATCATCGCTTTGAGCACACTGAAACGACTCCGTATCGACCGCTCCCTGATAAGGCCTTCACCCCGGGTAATCCAAGCCTACGACTCCACTGCGCGACCAATTGTAGGAGTCATCAACCTGAGGATCCAATTCGATGCACAACTAGAGTCGGTAGAGTTCCAAGTCGTGGAAATCAAACCAACCTTCTCTGCTTTGCTGGGACGACCTTGGATACATCAGATGAAAGCGGTATCATCTACTCTTCACCAATGCGTGAAATTCATCAATGCCAATGGAGTAATCGAAGTGATCCGCGGAAGCAGTACAATGGCAAGTGCTTGGCCAGCAAGCTACGACCCAGAAGAAGGTCCCGACATGACCGAATACTCTTCTCCGGATGGGTCTCCTACCCTGTCCCGCTACGAAGTGGATCCTTACATCCACGCTCTAAGCCGCGACGAGTTGGAAATCGAAGAGCTCATGGGTCAGGATGACAACTCTGATATATGCGACTGTGAAGAAAGCTTAAGAGAAGATCAAGAGATGGACGCCCAGATGGAGATTGATCAAGGAGTAGACCCTTACTTCATCGAAAACCCTCTTGCAAACTGGCTCATCACCGATCCCCGTACAAGACAACCCTCCGCCGACACTCTCGGATCTTACTGGGACAGCCATCACAAAGATAGTTCAATTCAACATCCAGTGTCCGACCTAGACGAACAAAGTGGCGCAACCTCCAAGGCCTAATCAAGGAAGGAGATATAGCATGCCCTCGAATCGGACATTGTAAATGTTGTCCAAGCAAAGATCCCATAAAGAGGCATTCTATGAAAATGATCAACATCGCAAGAATCAACTCCGACCGCCGAATGCTTCGCCCTCTTAGAAGTAGCCCTCGGCGACTTCTATCATCAAAGACCCCCAAGGACTCGGCGGCAACACTAATGGAGGGACATCATCCGGGGAGCAACCAAAAACCTCCGCGATCTGGTTTGAAATCGAACCACATGCGAGCTATTTTCCGGGACTCGTGCCAATGGAAGATTGGCCACCAGAGCCATCACCACTCCCTCTAGAGCTACAGCCAGCCAAGAGTAATGAAGCCTGGTCCAATCCCTCGTCGCCTATAGTCTAGCTTCGAGTTTTGTTGTCTGTGAATTCACATCTTTTGAGTCTTTTGACGGCTTTACGCCCAACGATTGTGAGTCTTTGATCAACAATGTACAGTCTTCACGCTTTCAATAAAAGGTCCGACCTTTCTAAAAAATCATTTCATTGCATCTTTAACAAGTGATGAGTTAACTAATCAAAACAGTTAATAACAATTCATCTATACAAAAGGCAAACACATTAATTGAATAAATGCATCAAGCAAACATTTAAGCATGTTGTCAAACGAGAGAAAAACCGGGCCCAAGCTGCCAAGAAGGTTTTAACCAAAGTGAATTTGGGAAGTGCTGAAGAGCCAAAGAGACGCAAGTCCGACACCATTTCCAGCACAGACCAGATCTTCCAATATCTCAAGAACGGGGAAACCGCCTTCATGAACGAGGAAGGCCAACACAGAGAAGGGGTCAAAGCCAAGAGCATCATGGCCCTAAAACGCCTCGCCTCTCACTTCGTCATCCTTGGGGACATGCTATACAAGAAACGCTACCAAGGACCACTCCTACGCTGCATCAGCCAGGAAGAAGCAAGCGAGTTCATGAAAGAAGTCCACAATGGGGCTTGCGGTCCCCACATGAACACCAGAGCCCTGATGCAAATCATTCTCAGGATGGGCTACTACTGGATCTTCATGGAGGCAGATTGCATCCACTTTGTCTGAAGCTGCGACAAGTGTCAACGGTTCTCCAACCTCAATCATCTACCTTCCCACGATCTCTACTGCATGACTACAACCTGGCCATTTGCCACTTGGGGAATTGACGTCATCGGGAAAATCGCTCCGCCAGGCAGCAACGGTCACGAGTTCATCTTAGTAGCCATCGACTACTTCACCAAATGGGTCGAAGCCAAGTCCTACAAGGTACTCACCTCCAAGAAAGTTGCACATTTACTCAAGGAGAACATCATTTGCCGATACGGCATCCCGAATGAAGTCATATCAGACAACGGCTCACACTTCGAAGGGGAATGCGACAGACTGTTGGCCGAATTCAAGATCACACGCCACAAGTCTTCTCCTTACCGGCCACAAACAAATGGCGCCGTAGAAGCAGCAAACAAGACCCTCGAACGGATCATCCGAAAAATGACCACCCGAGGACGAGATTGGCCCGAGAAGCTGCACCTTGCACTTTGGGGCTACCGAACATCGGGCCGAAGACCACGGGAGAAACCCCATTCGCCCTGACATACGGGATGGAAGCAGTCCTTCCCATTGAATTGGAAATTCCCTCACTCCGAGTGCTGCTGGAAAATGACGTCAACGAAGTCGAATGGCTCCGAAGCCGACATGACGAATTGGCTCTGCTAGACGAGCGACGACTAAAGGCCATGGAACACGTCCGAGCCTACCAAAGCAGGATGGCGAGAGCTTTCGACAAGAAGGTCAAGTCCCGAGACATCAGGGAAGGCGATCTGGTACTCAAAGAAAAGCCTCCCACTCGAACCAACCCACTGGGAAAATGGGAACCAACATGGATCGGCCCTTTCGTGGTTCAAAAGATCTTCTCCGGAGGTTCCATGAAACCGATGCACCTAGACGGCAATCCCTTCATGAATCCAAATAACGGAAGCAAACTTCGCAGATACTTCGCCTAAAGAAGAACAACCGTGCATCTATTGGCACTCCATGTAGTGTCAACTACGCACCTGAGCCCTCTAGACCGGGGGAACGTAGGCAACCTTAATTGGTCCGGTCTAAAAATACACAAAAAAGTCAAAAGTTTGAATGTCAATCAAGACCTCCATCAAGCTACGCACTTTTCAAGAGCACGCCCCAACGTCACCTTGACCAAGTCAAACGACGGCGGCAACATCAAAGGACATCCGGAGGTCACTCAACGTCAAACGACTGACCCATGTCTACTTCCAAGCCAGGGGCTTGTCTTTGCCCTCACGCGCTTCAAAAAAAAAAAAAAAGAGCTCGAGCAAGGGCTCACAAAAAAAATTTACAATAATAAAAAAAAAAGCTCAAGCAGAAGCTGCGAAATTGAGGTCAAGAGCCCGACGCCAACAAAGGGCAAGGAAGCTACGGAAATGACCGTCAAAACGACTTGTCAGGGGATCATTCAACCTCTCAGCCAAGCACAATGCCCAAGCAAAAGGGATTGCCGTCAGGGCCCGGGCCGCTTCAGTCCGCAAATGCAACAGAAAAGTCCCAAGATGGACGCTGTCAAGGTTCACAAAATACACAAAAGCGAACAAGAGATCTTGCGTCTCGACAAAGCTTTAAAAGTAAATCACAAATCACTAACGGTTACAACATTTCTTGATGAGTTCAAGCACGGTCTACTCTCAAGTTCACAACATGCTAAAAGACAGCTTAATACATTTAACAAATAATGTGTTTGCAATGCAATGAATGGATAACTAGGAGGTCATTCTGCGCCATCTGCGCTTGTCCCCTCGCCATTCTTCCCTTTCTTCCCTCGTCCCCGGCGAGTCTTCTTTCGCTCCACGCGAACCAGCTCTGCGTCTCTCGGTCCGAGATGCGGGGTCCTCCCGTAGAGTCAAACAATCCAGGCGGCTCTCAGGGCTTCATTCGCCCGTGCTTCGGCTCGGATCTCCTCTCTGCGAGTCTGCAAAAGAGGACCTCTCCCCGTCAGTCGGTCAACTCTAGTCTCGTAGTCAAACAAAGTGTCTCCCGTCACATCCTGAGGGTCAGACCAGGCTTCGGTACTCCTAAGGAAATAGCTACTACGGCAACCGGGTCCCAGAATCGCTACACGCCTGCTCTCCAAAGCCACTTGGGACTACCCAACACGCTGCTCATACCAGGCCAAGTACTGAGTCGTCAATACGACACTCTCCCGATGTCTAAGAGCACCACAGGAGGGAAAGCGGAATACTTCCATACCCTCAGAAAATACAAGAAAGCACCTAGAGCTGCCATACAAAGAGAAGCTATCTCCGTAGTAGCAAGGTCATCGGCCAACAAAGCTCTGCTTCATCCCGAGCTAGCAGGAAACAAGCGACGGAATATAGAAGGAGGACCAAGACAAACCTGGAACTCGACGACATAGGACCCTTCTGAAAGACCCTCCTAGTCTCAATCCCCGGTAAGGAACCCACCAACGGATCTGATGCGTACCAAGCTGTGCCATCCATCTCTCCCAGGCGGACTGATCCATATCCAACACAAGAGGTCGCTGAGCAAATGACCACGGGCTAAACGACGTCGAAGCCTCAGGCATGGCCTGAAGTATCTCTCGCGGCCACAAGGTGACCAAAGCGGGGCTTCCCCCTCTCATGATCCGATCCCCAGTCGCGAAACGGTCAATACCATGAAGAGTCTCCCCCAGCACCAACGGGACAATATCCTCTCCCGGCTGCGAGTGCCCAACCACATCTAGCAAAGCGCCATCGCAAATGCCAAGGAGGCGACCATGAACAGCGTCGCCATCACGCACAAGGCAAATGCGTCCCAAGAGACATCACTCTCATCATCAACCATAAACCGCTCCGGCAGCTCAGAAATGTCAATATGACTCGAATCAAGGATCATGCCCTGCACTTCTTCCAATGAAGTATGAAGAAAGCCTGCAAGCTTCACGCTCACAGCAGCACCACCAATCAAAGGAAGCGAGATGGCCTCCACCTCCGGTCCTCCAATCAAAGCCCAAAAATCCTCGAAAGTGGGCACCATTTCATTGTAGGAAAAGCAATACACA
This sequence comes from Adenophora triphylla var. japonica, assembly GCA_022495995.1. Classification (NCBI taxonomy): domain Eukaryota; kingdom Viridiplantae; phylum Streptophyta; class Magnoliopsida; order Asterales; family Campanulaceae; genus Adenophora; species Adenophora triphylla. Next base: position 81,043 of record JAFEMH010004679.1, on the reverse strand, counting down.
TGCCTCCTAACATCCCAGAACTTCGCGGCAGCCCGCAACAACTCCCAATCAGGAACCAACTCCTTAAAAGACCAAATCGAGCAAAGACGAAACCTTACCTCGAAAGCCCGTCTCTGATGCCTCATACGGCGTCGCATCCACGTTTTCAGCTGCTCAAGGAAGTGTGCTTGCCTCTCCCGTGAAATCCTCGGCAAAATTCTGAGAACGTACGAAGAATCCATGGCAAAAATGGAGGTTCCTAGAGAAAATGGGGGAGAAATCTCGAAAATGGCTGCAAATGGGGAATGGGGAAAGACCAGACACTGGAAAGCATTTATTTCCTTCCCAAAAGCAAGGTTGGTCCGTACGGACCTCTTTGCAACCTAGGTCTGTCCGTACGGACCTTATTGCATCTTGGCCCCACTTTCTCGGCAAACGGTACAACAACCCTTTGTTCTCGGCGGGACCTTGCTCCAAACTGCCCAAACACTGGCCAAAGCCATTTCCGGCAAACATACACTACCCACAAACGCACTCCCAACTCACGTGGCATGCACAAATAAAAAATATATATATATATATAGCAACCATTCCTAGGACAATTCCCGAGAATCACAAAAACGACATTACATCTTAAAATGAAATACTTTTGCCATGTAAATACAAGTGTTTTATTACGAGGGTATTCATAAATGTCATTTGCTAAAAAAAAAAAAAAAGAAGATATGGAAAGAGGGAAAGCAAATAAGCCCTAATCAGGCTCTTGACATCATCATCCTCCCCAAGATCATCAAGCGAGAAGTCGGGCATCCGGTGAAGTCGCCGGCCACATCCTCGTCATCAGAGTGCGAGCCCCCTCAGGGTTTGGTACTCAAAGTAATCGAAGGATCAAATCCGACGAAAGGATCGAAGAAGGAAGGCTCGACGAACCCTCACCTGTGCATCTGCGGAGGAAAGAAGCGAGTAAAGTGCACTGGCCTCGGAGCTCAGAAGACGTCCGGCATCCATGCTATGTCGCCCGCGAAGGTCCCTCCTGCTGTGGCTCGGCTCGGCTCTCGGTGGAGGAACATCTACGAATGCCTCGAAGGCATCGGCGTGTACGCCGGCACACGTCGCGAAGACCGGCAAGACATCTTCGACGCCATCTTCTTCGCGAAAGACCGCATCGCCACATAACGACGGGTCGGCATGTCAAAAGCCCTCCCGGGACTGCGCAAGCAAGCGGCCAAAGAAACGCTCAAGCAATACGGTCATACTCAACAACAAAAGAAAAATACGTAAAAGATGCCAAGATGGAAAAGAGTAAGCACACTCACCGGTCTATCGGGATCCACTCGGTAGGCGGCAGGCACGCTCGGGGACGGGTCTGAGACACCCTCCTCCTCGAGGAATCCCCACGAACATACGTAAAGTCAGGCCCGGGCACCGGAACCTGCAGGGGACCTGCGGACCAGCCTCCCTCTCCCTCGCCCGACACACATGGCGTCCTCGGCTTCCTCCTCACAAAGGCCCCATACTCCTCTCGATACAAAACAAACTCCTCGGCACCCACGCCGCCAAGATACCTCTCAAAATCCAACACATCCATATCCAGAATCCAACATCCCAAAAGGAGGGTCCTCGGAGCCAAGGGAAGCATACCCGGGCCATCTTTGCCCGAGAAGACCCGCTCTCCCAAATACATGACGTCGCAAGTCGGGCCCCGCGGCATCTTCGTGCACCTTCACCGGGGAGCCCCCTCGAAATCATCGGCCTCATATCGAGCCCGAGGATCTGAGAACAAACCTCTCGGGCTATCTCTCTCCAAATGCTCATGCACCTCCCCGTAGGAAATCGTGAGCTTACCCCTGCTTTGGTCCTCCTCCTCCTCGCCAGGCGGGACCCGACCCTAACATAGCGGGATCTGCTTGCATGGCCCCAGGATCTCTATCCCACGGGAAGCACCGAAAGATCTCATAGAACCACACCGTGACAAAAGCGAGAAAAGGCTCGGTGCAAAAGAAAACGGAGAAATGACAAGTTGCTAAATCAAAAACGACAATGAACTCATACCTCCAAAGCAAAATCAAAACAAGCCAAGGAATCGGCCACACGCCCAGAGCTAAACCGGTCCAAGGAGAAGTAGAGCTCGGCCAAGCCCGTCTCGCCCCAAGAGATATCACAAAATCTCTCCAAATCAATCAAGCTCTCCAGCAGAGCAAAAGGAGCCGTAGTCGAATGGTTCGAGAATAAAGTCTCGGAAAGCGCAAACCACGGGAAGGAGCGCGCCGAGGTTTGCTCCGCCGTCGCACTGGCCGATACCCCCGAACATAGGCCCCAATGCGCCGTGATCCTCATCTCAAACATCACTATAAAACATGCCAAGACCCCTGCGAGAACGAGGCGCAAAGCCTAGCAGCCTCGGTCGCACGTCCTCGGCAATCATATCTCGCCACCGCACCGGCCCTCCTTTGAAGGAAAGCCGGTGATAGCAACAAAAGTCCGTGGGCGTCACCGTCGCCTCTCCCGGCTCGGATGGAAGGTGTGGGTGGTATCCCACCAATACTCAGTAAAGGCCAAGGAAGACGCTCTTGTTCTTCCTCGTGTCGAAACCCCGCCAAGTTCTCCACGAACACGCCCGGGCGAAGCATAGACCGGCCTCACGGGGCTCGGCACGCCATCCACAGAAATATCCGGCATCCGCTGCCACAACTCAACAACAGCCTCGAGCGATCCCCGAGTCTTCATCTTCTTGGCTTTCCCAGCCAAGAGCCCCTCATCCTGCAGGTAAACACAGCAAAGGTACGTCAGTCACAGTACTTAATGCAAAATACCAAAAGAAAATCAAAGCACAAAAGACCGTCCCAACACGGCAAAGCACATATATCCCGTCACAAAACACGGCACATATTGCACATAATTTTTACATGCAACTCGACACAAAACATGACATGATTTTTCCATGCAGTCCGTCACAAAAACACGGCACACACTGTACAAATTTTCTCAAAAGAGGGATTAAGCCCTACACGACATATTTTCAAAATAACCCATCACAAAACACGACACATATTGCACATACTTTCCCCACAGAGTCCGTCACCCAAAAACACGACACACACTGCATAACACATTTTCAAAAGAAAAGTCCGTCCCTACACGACACGTACTTTCAGACAAAACCCGTCACGAAACACGGCACATGTCACATTTTTTTCTACAAAATTTGTCCCTACATGACAATTTTTCCCACATTGTACATACATAAAAAGCATAATGTACAAAACACCAAAGCATGCAATTCATTAGAGAGGCACTTTATTTTCACAAATAAGAGCTAATCTACACATTTCTGCACAAAATTCACATACTCACAGTTTTTACATGCCCAATTTCAACAATTCATCAAGAATCCCACAAAAGGCATGGCAAATAACAAAAGCCCCAAAATGCGAAAAACTAAAACCTAGTTCTAGCATTCAAAAATTCAAGCAGGGAATCAAGACAAAATTGATTTCTTACCTCCCCGACGTTCTTAGATCGACGATTGTGCACCTCCGGATTCGGATATAATACATCCGGGTTCTTCGAAGATGGAACAAAGGAGATCCAATTTCTTTGGAGCTCCATCCGTTGCTCGATCACTTCTTGAGCTAAGCGTTGTCGACGACCTCTCCGAGATCCTTCCGCCATTGCGAACAATTCAAGCTAAAAATGGAGGATTTTGGTATAACAATGGAGGTTTTCTCTCTTTCTCTCTCTCGAATGCACGAGGCGAAGAAGAAGAAATGAAGGGGGCTTCGTTTTTAAATCTACCAAAATCAGGACCGTAAAAAGCCAACCTGGTCCGCGGACCTCTTTGCATCCCGTTGGTTGGTACGGACCTTCTGGAGGAGGGCCAAATTACTTTCTTGCCACTTATAATCTTTGCCCCGGGCCGTCCTAAGGCCTATTTCAGCAAATTCGTGCGGTTTGGTCCTTAACCCAGGCGGCAATTCAAGAACCGGCCATCAATGTAAGCCCGGACTTCGCCAGCTCAGCGGCAATTCAACCAGTGTCGTCCAATGTAAGCCGGACTTCGCCACTCAGCGACAATTCAAGAACCGGCCGTCAATCAGTAAGCCGGACTTCGCCACTCAACGGCAATTCAAGAACCGACCGTCAATGTAAGCCCGGACTTTGCCCACTCAACGGCAATTCAAAAACCGGCCATCAATGTAAGCCCGGACTTCGCCCACTCAACGGCAATTCAAGAACCGGCCATCAATGTAAGCCCAGACTTCGCCCACTCAACGGCAATTCAAAAACCGGCCATCAATGTAAGCCCGGACTTCGCCCACTCAACGGCAATTCAAGAAACGGCCATCAATGTAAGCCCGGACTTCGCCCACTCAGCGGCAATTCAAAAACCGCCGCCGTCAATGTAAGCCCGGACTTCGCACGCTCCCGCTCAGCGGCATCAAGCGCCCATGATGTAAGCCCGCTCGCCAACTCAAGAGCCGCGGAGTCAATGTAATGTCGATCGATAAGCCGGACTTCGCCCACTCAATGGAAATTCAAGAACCGGCCGTCAATGTAAGCCGGACTTCGCCCTGACTTCAACGGTAATTCAAAAACGCCGTCAATGTATGCCCGGACTTCGCCCTCCCAAAACTCAAAGCGGACGAAAACAAGCGCGAAGGGCCCGACACCTCGCACAAATCTCAACGGCAAAACGCCTCCAAAATGCTCAGCGACAAGCATGGCGCAGTAAGCCGTACCAAAGTAGCCAAAGCGTGCGCCTACCGGGGGGAAAGCCTCTGAGCCCACCCCCCGACGGATGAACACCGACGGTCATCATAAGTCCACACTTTTCCCCAAAGACAAAACGTGAGCCGATCGCACTTCTCACCATGTCAAAGGCGTCATGCCTTCTGGCAACCTGCACCCGAGGAAGACGATTCAAGTCCTCACTCATGGCACAACCGCGGCCGAGGAAGACGATTGAAGTCCTCGCGCGTGGCAAACCGCAGCGTAAGACGATTCAAGTCTTCGCGCATGTGAATAACCGCCATGACAAGACGATTCAAGTCCTCACGCATGGCAAACCGCAGCGGAAGACGATTCAAGTCCTCCCGCATGGCACAACCTGCTTGCCCAGAGACGATTCAAAGTCTTCAAGCGTAGCCTGGCCGCGACGAAGACGATTGAAGTCCTCGCGCATGGCAACAGCGCAGCCGAAGACGATTGAAGTCCTCACGCATGGCAAACCACGAGAAGACGATTCAAGTCCTCCCGTATGGCACAACCGGCCCAGAAGACGATTCAAGTCCTCACGCATGGCAAACCGCGACGAAGACGATTGAGTCTCGCGCCTCTAGCCTGTGCCCGCATCCGTAAGACGACCAAGTCCTCCCTGCGTAGCCTGGACCGCAGCCGAGAGACGATTCAAGTCCTCACGCACGAAGCCTGCGGCTAGACTTTAAGAACGATTCAGTCACTGGCAGCCAGCTAACTGCGCCGCCGTGACGATTCAAGGTCCTCACGCGTGGCAAACGCTGACCCGAGTTTAAGATGATTCGAGTTCTCATGGCAAGCGCAGTCGTGAGCAAGACGATTCGAAGTTCGAGTTCATACTATCTCGGCCAGGAGAAAGGCTTTAAATCACTCGAGTCCGAAAGACCGTATAAACCTCCCAAATCACTATCTTTCCCAGGCCGGGAAGGCCTTAAGAAACCGTTACCACCCGATTAGGAAAATCGAGCTATTTCAAAGTTTACCATCCCGGCCACGCCACAGCGTCCTCACAATTGACCTCGGCGGTCACCACATCTTAGGACACCACCTGACCCCGTCTCTTACCATGACCTCGACCTCTACGCGGTCACACGATACTTCAGAGGGCCACATGGCACTTGCTGTCAGCTCACACAAACGACCTGCCGACCTACAGACTGTAAAAGCTATGAATTCCCGCGGTATATGTAGAATCCTATCACAGGTCCAAACCCATCGACCCACGGGTCACCCAGGGATGCCGCCACGCCTCACCACCATCGACCTATGCGGTCACCCGCGGGACACCGTGACACCACCACGTCCACGTCCATTACAAGAGTTTCGGCCGGAGGACCTTTCCTCGTCCCTCGTGCACCACAAACACTTTCACCCCACACTCGAACTCACTTACGATCGGGCTTCGATTCCCGCTAGGGATACGTAGGAATCCTATCACAGGGTCCGGCCAAACAACCGACCTAAACGGTCACACAAATAGGACCACCGCCACGTCCTCACTTCGACAACCCGAATTCACAAATCCTTCCTCTCCCGGCATGCGATCCATCCCATTAGGACCCTTATCTTATGCTCCAGTGACCCTAATTCCTCCGTGTAGTCGACATCAAGCGTCGAGGGGGCGTAGACTGGTAAGTACCCCCAAACTGGATCACCCTCTCCGAGCACACGGAAACACCGCAGACTGGGAAACACACATGAACCTGACAACGATCTCGGTGTATGGCACTCGAAGGCCCTCAAAACCCTCTGACCAAACCCAGGGGAGGGAGCCTTTACGGATAAAAAGGGCAAAGGACCTTTTGGGGAATTTCGGGAAATTGGAAAAGCATAAGTGGTCCGTACGGACCTCTTTGTTGCAATAATTCTTGAATCCCCTTAAAGTCCACAATATTCCCTCAAATCCGGAGAAAATCATTACCCCCACTGCATGGTTGGTCAGTACGGACCTCTTTGCATGCTAAGATGGTCCGTACGGACCTCTTTGCACAGGGGACACCATCGTTCCAGAATATTCACAATTATTACAGATTCCCTCAAATCGAGGAAAACTAAAATTTTGGATAACCTACAAGGTTCGTATGGACCTCTTTGCACGAAATCTCCCACTATAAATAGAGGGCTCCCCCTCCCATTTCATACACACCTCCTTCTTCTCTTCTCTCCCTAAGCCTTCAGGCTGCCCCTCTAAGACCCTTCGGGGCAATCTCGGCCCCTTTCGGATCCTTTCGAGGCCTTTCGAGCTCCCTCGTGGTGCTCCGAAGCCTCTCCGAGCGCTCCCGCGACGCTATCGCGCTACCCCGAGGCACTCTCGAGGTACTCTAAGGCCCCTCGTGGTACTCCGAGGCCTTGCCTGGTCTTTCCCAGGTGTCCGGCTCTTTCAGAGTCAAGCCGGTAGGCTTGAGCACGCCGAAACTGCACTTGCGAGTGACTCCTGCCATCCCAACGCGAGGGCCGAAACTACGCCCGAATAATCCACCACAATCCCAGCGCACGCCGAACCTCTGCGAACGCGGCCTACAATCTCAACTCACGCCAGAAACTCGTCAGCGGACAACCGGCCCCTCAGAAGCAATCCCGTGCATGCAGGAACACTATTCCGACCTCAAACACTATTCTCCTGCGGAAGACGAGACACGAACCAACATTGGTAAGGCTTCCTTCCTACACTATTGCAATACATTTCAATAAAGCGATTGTACAAATGTAGACATCAGCACATCATGCATTTTTAAAAGCACACACACACACACACAACAGTTAAAGAATATTAGGGGTATCCGAAAGACTCGTTTTTATGAGGCGACTCGGGTGAGCTCTAAGATTCTAATATTCTCTTCCCGAGGGGTCATCTGACCTCCGAACTCAAAATCTCATCACACAAAAACAGTTTATTTCTAAGCGTGCCCTTTTCAATGTTTTGGGCTTAATAAAAACGGCGTGGCGACTCTACAATTGCGAAAACAAACGGCGAGACACCTCCCAACTAACGCTAAAGCGGAATAAGCCAGATACCGGGGCGCGAACGCGCTGCCTCTCGGATCCGGGCGACTTTCCCGAAAAGCGACAAACGAGAGATGCACGGGGCCCCCGCGCGCGAGCCGGATCCCGGGTAATTTCAGTCTCGCATTATAAATTCACCCACTTTTATTTTGTTGACTTTTCAATTTTTTTTTTATTTTTTTAAGTCATTCAACATTTTTAAAATACTATATTTATAGTTTTTTAATATCATAATCAAATTGTATTTAAATATTTTTTACTAAAAAATAACAAGTACTATCTAATGGTATTGGTTGCTCAGTGATGATCACATCTTCTTATCTTACTTTATGCTTGGCTCTTTATCATTCGCTACCCCGAACTTGATCGTTCCCCTCTGTAATCTTTAATACCATAATTAATGCAATTCTTCTTCTATTTCATGTACTCTATATTGTTGGAAAAAAGTGTGTTTTGAAGGAAATAATGAGTTATTTTCTTAATTAGTTATTTGTCAAAATAACAAATTGATTGTTAGATTGTGTTCTACTCCATGAGTACATTGAAATCATATATTCATTTGTCCAAAATGGTTGAGAAATGAATGAGATATTAAGGCTCAAAGTAAATGGGTTGGAAAGGGGAAATATGGTTATCCCACATTGGAAAAAGATGAAAAAGTGGCTTAGTTTATATACTCCTACACTTTAGTAGGGAGAAAGATTGTAGTACATAGAGGCTCTCTCTCGCGCACAGGTGCTCAGGGGGGGTGCAAATCATGGATCGAAATAGGCTTCGGGCTACCGAACTCATGTGCAGAACAGACTGCCAATGAGGCAGACGCATGGACCTGACCCATGCGGATGCCTGGAATGCAGAACAGGCTGCCCAGTTAAATCAAAGTGAGGCGGGCGCCTGGACCACTGCGATGCGGCCGCCTGGACGCCAGTAGGTGATGCCCCGTTTAAGCATCTACAAGGCGGGCGCCTGGGTGGGTTCGAGGCGAGCGCCTCGTTCCCAGCAGCTGAATACGCTGAACCTGTTCCAACGCCAGAAACGTGCCTAAATGTTGTGTAACTGCCGCAGGGAATTCAAAATGCTATTGATTGTGTAAATAATGGCATTGATGAAGAAAATTAAACTTTGTTTTAATTTTTGGACAGATTTTCCTTTGGGAAATATATAAATTGAAAGACACAACAACAAAGAGAACACACAGAATTTTCAGAATCTCTCTACTATCATTTTCGCAGCATATTGATAATCTTTCCCTTGGCCTCCTGCATATTGCATTTGTGGTGATATCGTCCAAGCATTGACTTCAGTTCGTCGGAGGTCCTATTGTGCAGCAACCATCCGGTCATTCCGTTTCATCCTGGGAGGCAATCTTCCCGAGTAATCTCAAGCACCACGTGGTGAGGGGGCAAAATTTGTCTTAAGGAGAGTGTAATTTCACATGACTCGGACTTCAACGACAAAGCCTTTTCTTCTTTTCTTTAACTATTTTGTTTTAAATTAGTTTTCTGTATTTTTCATTTCATTTTGTAATAGTTATTCCAACAATCTTAAGACAAATTTCTGTCTCTTTGTTGGAAGGAAAACTATTTAAAACAGTGAACTAAAATTGTTTGTTTCGTTTCAGATGGCTACTCAATCAAACATGGAAACTAATGCTGGGAACAATTCCGAGAATTCTCGTGTGGAGGAAGCGCTTCGTGTGGAAACCAACTCTCAAAGGGTGGTTGTCCAAACGGTTTCGAACCATCATGGTGAGAAATCGGAAAAGTTTGTTGGCCAAGACTTTAAACGTTGGCAACAAAAGATGCTTTTCCATTTGACTACCTTGAACTTGGCGAGATTTCTTAAGGAAGATCCGCCACAGTTGGGTGAGAATGAGACGGATGGGCAAGCCATCTCGGCTCTTGATGCTTGGAAGCATTCAGAGTTTCTTTGCAGAAATTACATCCTCAATTGATTGTCGGATACGCTATACAATGTGTATAGTGTTAAGAAAACTGCAAAGGAACTATGGGAGTCCTTGGAATATAAGTATAAGATCGATGATGCAGGTACAAAGAAATTCATTGTGGGCCATTTTCTCGATTACAAAATGGTGGACTCAAAAACTGTTAAAAGTCAAGTGGAAGAGTTACAGATAATAATTCATGAAATTCATGCCGAGGGAATGGTAATTAGTGAAAGCTTTCAAGTGGCGGCAATAATTGAAAAGTTGCCTCCCGCTTGGAAAGATTTCAAGAATTACCTTAAACATAAACGAAAGGAAATGAATGTTGAAGCGCTTGCTATTCGTCTTCGGATTGAGGAAGAGAATAGGATTGCAGAAAAGAAGTTGAATAATCTTCTTGTGGCGAAAGCCAATGTGGTGGAGCATTTTGATAGCTCGAGGCGATGGCAAGGCAAATGGCAAAGCGAGGCAAGTTTGGGCCCAGAAAAGGTGTTTCTAGTTTGAAACCAAAGGGAGGAATCTCCAAGAAGAAGTTCGGTGGAACTTGTTACAATTGTGGTATTGTGGGCCACAAGTCTTGGGTGCGAGAAAGCCAAAGAAGCAAGCAAACATGGTTGATGTCATCTCGAATGAAGTTTCCGATATGCATTTGGCGGCGGTAATTTTCGAGGTGAATTTGGTGGGTTCAAACCCAAATCAGTGGTGGATTGACACCGGTGCTACTAGGCATGTTTGCTCAAACAAGGAAATGTTTAGTAGTTTTGAAGCCCTTAAAAATTGTGAGAAATTGTTCATGGGAAATTGTCACGACCCTAACCTTAGGCACTGTTTGGTCACACGTGGAGCACGTGAGAAAGGGGGTGCATTCCATTTTATATGATGCATTAATTGGTATTTTGGTTCATTACATGATTATTGGTTTTCTAGTCCATGGTTTATGTGTTTATGATGGTAAGAATTCATTTTTATTTTATAATGTTAAATTGAATTATGTGGGGAATTAAAGTGGGAAAGATATCATAAATTGATTTGAAAGGAAAGGGGCTATAAAAATAGTAGGGGCTTTAGAGTAATTATAAGTGTAGGGGTTTAGTTGTAGTGATTGGTTCTTGGAGGGCCTTGGTGAAAATTTGTGAAGCTTATCTATTTAACGAAGCTTCTTTCATAATCCATTTCTTTCCCTCATCTCCATCATCTTCTTCCTCAGTCAAGAAACATCTTCAAACCCTAGCTTTCTTCTAAAAATCATAGAAAATCCTCCGTTGCTCCGTTCTTCAAAGTAATTATGGATTATTGATCACGGCAGCGAGTAGTATTCATCTATCCGGAGAAAGCTTCTTGTTCTTTTTCATATTTTCCAAGTAAGTTGTTATGATTCCTTTCAATGTTGAGCATATGAAGTTATATAATGTTGAATTGTGTTATAAACCATGTTTGGAACTTGTTTGCTTCATTTCTTGGCTTGGGAAAAATGATTAGAAAAGGGTTGAAGTTAGTGAACATAAAAGGGTAATAGAATAGTTGATCAACTTTGGGATTGGAGGTGGTATAGGGTTCTAAAACATGGATTGAGTGTGGGTATGTGTTAAAGTTGGTATATAATCTGGTTTTGGTTGGTTTGGTGCAGTTATGTGAAGTCAAAAGTGGGTTTTGGGGTCGTGGCTGGTGCTGATGTTGCACATCAGCAACCATTCTGGTGTTTGGCATGACTCGTGCCCTGTAACAGACCCTCAATTGGACTCGTGATACGAGTTGTGAAGTTTTAGTCAGTCGTGCAGGTCTTGGGCACGAGTCGTACCCTGGAGCACGAGTCGTGCCCAGGACTGGATCAGGGTATGAATTTCAAGCCATTTGGAACCTAAGCAATTTAATTGGGATTTGGTCCTTCTTTAACTATAATCCTAGAGCAACATTAGTACTCCACAATGGCATTTTAAATGGATCAAAATGATAATGAGAAGGTCCTTAAATCTTGCTTCGAAAAGGGTTGAGACCCATGGTAAAATGGTAACCAAAGTTATAGAAACTTGGTATTTGATTATAGAACTTGCGTATAAGTTGTGCAATGTGATTTTGTGAATGCGTAGGGCTACTTATCTGTGATTGTACCTCTACGTGGTTGCTTATGAATGGTTATATGGTAATATGGTGCGTGAAATACTTGTTGCACGACATCATTGAATGGATTATGAGCATACATGCCATACATGGATTATTATTGGATTCAATAGTGTATATATATATATGTGACACTATTTGAAGGCTGAACATGAGTAATCGTACCATGTTATATGTTGTTATCCCTATGTGTGGATTTAATTTCAAGTAACTGTTATGTGCTTGAATGTGATTGTGATTAATATCAGCTGATATTTCGGGGGTATAATGGAATGCGACCACTTATGAGAAGTTGTAACATAAGGTGCTCGAATTTCATTATACCTGTGTCCGTTTCCACCCCACTGCGGCCACAGTTTGGGGCTCAGTTACTATGGATATGCCTAAGCAGTTCATAGGTTACTGATACCTTACATGGTCCCCTGAAAAATGGGTCTTGTAAGGCGTGAATAGGCCTAAGCCATTCACAAGAAAATGGGTTTCATTCCCAATGTAGTACGACTTATTGTTCAGACGGAAAAAGGTAAGATCAGGTAACGTAATGTATTTACTGTGTGCTAAATATGATGTTAAACAACTTGTTTACGTGTTTGCATCTTATTTGACATCTTGCTGCATGCATAATAGCTTACTGAGATTCTTTCTCACCCCGTCTCCCTTTAATTTTTTTAGATACCGCTGAGACAGGAGGTCAGGACCGGTGAGGCCGGGGCACAGTTGGATCTTCTTTTGGTTGTCAGGGTACGTTTTGCTAGGAGGGGTTATGTTGGTTGTTATTCTTTTGGGGCAAGTTGTAAATAACTTTTATTAAACATTTTTAAACCTTGGGTTGTAATTAATGGTTGTGGTTGCTTGTAAATATGGTAGTTTGAATCTTTACTTTTAAAGTACGATGAATGAAAGCAGGTGGTTATATTAAACAGGTTTCCTTAACACTTTCATTTAGAAAGATCATGTCAAAATTTTCTTAAAACTCATTTGCTTTGAAATGATTTAATCAAAAGGTTTCTATTAGGTCGGGTTAGTTTGGGGACCCTACCATCGGGGCACGAGTTTATAGGTCCCGGGGTTGGGGAGGCCCCACAGAAATTCTGCCACTTCCGATGTGAAAGGTCAAGGAAAGGTGGTGCTGAAGTTGACTTCCGGGAAAGAGTTGACTCTCAACAATGTGCTCTATGTGCTCGAAATCCGAAAAAATTTGGTGTCCGGATCGCTTTTGATTAAGCATGGTTTTCGTGTTGTGTTTGAATCCGATATGGTTACTTTGTCTAAAAGTGGAATGTTTGTAGGCAAAGGATATGTTTGTGATGGTATGTTTAAGCTTAGTGCTATGGTTGTAAAAGGCAATGTAATGGCTAATAAGCCCAAGATGAATGAAATAAATAATTCTTCCGTTTACTTGCTTGAGTCTTCCAATTTGTGGCATGGTAGACTAAGACATGTTAACTATGATACTATACGTAGATTAATTAACATGAATTTCATACCAAAATGTAAAATAGACTACAAACATAAATGTGAAACTTGTGTAGAGGCAAAGTTTACAAAACCTCCATTCCATTCTGTTGTAAGAAATAATGAACCACTTGAGTTGGTTCACACGGATTTATGTGACTTCAAGTCAACACAAATACGAGGGGGCAATAAGTACTTTATGACTTTTGTTGATGATAGCACAAAATATTGTTATGTGTATCTTCTCAAAAGTAAAGATGAGGCTATAGAGAAATTCGTTCTCTATAAAAATGAAGTTTAAAATCAACTCAACCGGAAAATAAAAGTCATAAGAAGTGATTGTGGTGGTGAGTATGAATTCCCTTTTGAAGGTATTTGTGCTCAACATGGAATAAAACATGTGACAACCCCACCATACACCCCAAAATTCAATGGAGTTGTCGAGCAGAAAAATCAAACTCTAAAGGACATGATGAATGCCATGTTAATAAGTTCGGGGTTACCGGATAACATGTGGGGAGAGGCCGTCTTGTCGGCAAACTATGTGTTAAATAAAATGCCCCGAAAGAAAATAAATAAGAGCCCCTATGAATTGTGGCATGGAAGAGTGTCATCATACCAATACATGCGAGTGTGGGGGTGTCTTGCAAAGGTTTCAATACCACCTCCTACAAAGGTGAGAATTGAACCAAAAACTATTGATTGCATATTTATTGGGTATGCTCACAATAGTAGTGCTTATAGATTTCTTGTGCATGAATCGAAGATTCAAGATATACACAAGAATACTATAAAGGAGTCAAGAAATGCTTCTTTCTTTGAGAATGTGTTTCCGTGCAAAAGAGATGGGGCAAGTTCATCTAAAAGGAGACATGATTCAGTAGACGAAGAAGAAGTAGAAGGAAGAAATCATCATGATGAAAATGATGAAGCAGAGGTAGAACCTCGACGGAGCAAACGAGGTAGGGTAGAAAAATCTTTTGGCCCAGATTTTCTAACCTATATGCTTGAAAGTGAACCACAAAGTTATAAAGAGGTCGTGAGCTCTTCCGAAGGACCTTTGTGGAAAGCGGCCATTAAAAGTGAGATTGATTCCATTTTACAAAATCACACTTGGGAATTAGTGGATCTTCCTCCGGGAAGCAAACCACTAGGATATAGGTGGATTATTAAAAGGAAAATGAAGATGGATGGAACAATTGACAAGTATAAGGCAAGACTTGTAATTAAAGGTTACAAGCAAAAGGAAGGCCTTGATTACTTTGATACATATTCTCCGGTTACGAGAATAACATCCATAAGAATTGTACTTGCGATAGCCGCATTGCGGAATCTTGAAGTACATCAAATGGATGTTAAAACAGCCTTTCTAAATGGGGATTTAGAAGAGGAAATTTACATGGAGCAACCTGAAGGATTTTCTGCGCCGGGGCAAGAAAATAAAGTGTGCAAGTTAGTAAAGTCATTGTATGACTTGAAACAAGCACCAAAACAATGGCATCAAAAGTTTGATCAAGCCATGATGGAAAGTGGATTTAAAATAAATGAATGTGACAAATGTATCTATGTTAGAGACACGGGAAATGGCTACGTCATTTTGTGTCTTTATGTAGATGACATGCTTATCATAGGAAGCTGTGATAAAATGATAAAGTCCACTAAAGATATGTAGAACTCAAAGTTTGACATGAAAGATATGGGGTTAGCCGATGTAATCCTTGGAGTCAAAATTTCAAGAATATCAAATGGACTTGCTTTAAGCCAGTCACATTATGTGGATAAGATTCTTGAGAAATTCAACAAGGGTGACTTAGCTATTGCTAGAACCCCAATAGACATGAGTCAACATCTATCAAAGAATAGAGGTGACGCAGTTTCTCAAGTTGAATACTCGAGAATCATTGGAAGTCTAATGTACTTGATGAGTTGTACAAGACCAGATATTGCTTACACGGTTAGCAAACTGAGTCGATATACAAGTAATCCTGGAGTGGAACATTGGAATGGTATAGTGAGAGTACTAAGGTACTTAAGATATACTCGAGATTATGCTTTACACTATACTAGACATCCAGCGGTAATTGAAGGGTATAGCGATGCTAATTGGATATCCGAAGTAAAAGACTCAAGGTCTACAAGCGAATTTGTATTTACATTAGCAGGAGCTGCTATATCATGGAAATCTTCTAAACAAACAGTTATAGCTAGATCCACGATGGAATCTGAGTTTATAGCATTAGATAAATGTGGTGAAGAAGCCGAATGACTACGCCAATTTATAGAAGATATTCCAAGATGGACAAAGCCCGTGCCATCAATATGTATACATTGTGATAGCCAATCAGCTATTGGAAGGGCACACAATCATATGTATAATGGTAAGTCGAGACACATTCGTCGAAGACATAATACCATTAGACAACTACTCTCAACTAGCACAATATCCATTGACTATGTTAAGTCAAAGGAAAATTTAGCGGATCCGTTAACCAAAGGGTTAAATAGAGAGTTAGTTGAAAGCTCGACGAGGAGAATGGGACTTAAGATTCTGAAAAGTTAAACACAGCGGAAAACCCAATCTAGATGACTGGAGATCCCAATAACTAGATTCAATGGGACCACCTAACTGTTAAAAGACTTGTAGCGTCACTGTGGGGGAATCAACCCCAAGTCCATTCCTATTAGTGACATCCCGAAAGGACAAGGATAAGCCTATGGCTTTTAATGATTCTTACGCGTCGAAAATTCGAGCGGGGTAATACGGGTTACCTTTAAAAAATCACCTACGTGAGAGAGAAGTGGGGCCGCTTCGAGGAGAATTGTGTGAGGTTCAATTCTTAGACCCTCTCGCAGAACCAGGCGTATGTTCAGGGCCATGATTGAACATAGCTATGAGAATTGAAGTATGTTAGGACGATACTTGTGTCAAGCATATGGTCGGCTACACAAAAAGCATAACGATTCAAGGACATCGCGTCTATCAATTTGCGAGTAGAGCAAATATGCTTGTACGAGCGAAGATTCAATGGGCATTCCCACATCTTCGTATGCAAGTTTTCGTCTGTCGGGCTTTATCACCAATTCCGCATTATTCCTTCATGTGGGGGATTGTTGGAAAAAAGTGTGTTTTGAAGGAAATAATGAGTTATTTTCTTAATTAGTTATTTGTCAAAATGACAAATTGATTGTTGAATTGTGTTCTACTCCATGAGTACATTGAAATCATATATTCATTTGTCCAAAATGGTTGAGAAATGAATGAGATATTAAGGCTCAAAGTAAATGGGTTGAAAAGGGGAAATGTGGTTATCCCACATTGGAAAAAGATGAAAAAGTGGCTTAGTTTATATACTCCTACACTTTAGTAGGGAGTAAGATTGTGGTACATAGAGGCTCTCTCTCGCGCACAGGTGCGCAGGGGGGGTGCAAATCATGGATCGAAATAGGCTTCGGGCTACCGAACTCATGTGCATGCGCGTCCTGCGGACACGAATGTAGCTCCGAAATAGCCTGTCCGCGCGAGCCCACTTTTTGCATTTTTTTTCAAACCCACGAGGCTGCCAATGAGGCGGACGCATGGACCTGACCCATGCGGACGCCTGGAATGCAGAACAGGCTGCCCAGTTAAACCAAGGCGAGGCGGGCGCCTGGACCACTGCGATGCGGCCGCCTGGACGCCAGTAGGTGATGCCCCGTTTAAGCACCTACGAGGCGAGCGCCTGGGTGGGTTCGAGGCGGGCACCTCGTTCCCAGCAGCTGAATACGCTGAACCTTTTCCAACGCCAGAAATGTGCCTAAATGTTGTGTAATTGCCGCAGGGAATTCAAAAGGCTATTGATTGTGTAAATAATGGCATTGATGAAGAAAATTAAATCTTGGACAGTTTTTCCTTGGGAAATATATAAATTGAAAGACACAACAACAAAAAGAACACACAGAATTTTCAGAATCTCTCTACTATCATTTTCGCAGCATATTGATAATCTTTCCCTTGGCCTCCTGCATATTGCATTTGTGGTGATATCGTTCAAGCATTGACTTCAGTTCGCCGGAGGTCCTATTGTGCAGCAACCATCCGGTCATTCCGTTTCATCCTGGGAGGCAATCGTCCAGAGTAATCTCAAGCACAACGTGGTGAGGAGGCGAAATTTGTCTTAAGGAGAGTGTGATTTTACACGACTCGGACTTCAACGACAAAGCCTTTTCTTCTTTTCTTTAACTATTTTGTTTTAAATTAGTTTTCTGTATTTTTCATTTCATTTTGTAATAGTTATTCCAACATATATACACTCAAAAAAGCCATTAAAACTTGGCCCAGCGCCTCATGTGTTAGAATTTAAGAAAGAAAAATCTAAATAAAAGGAAATGTTAAAATTTAAGAAAGAAAAATTTAAATAAAAAGAAATATAAATTTGATAACAATAGTATATCGTATATCCACTTGGAAACAAATAAAGGCCATAAGTCAAAACTTGGCCTAGCGCCTCATTTGTTACAAGACTATTACATTAGTAGCAATTTTCCCCAAATTTATAGAAATACAGAAAATTGATATGAAAAAAGAAAGAAGAATATTTCATTTCATCCAAAGAGTCTAGTGAAGAAATTTCCAGAATTAGCCTTGTCTGCACAGGCCACATGAATGTAATTTCCAAATTTATCCTTTTGCCTTGGTTCTCCATTTGTATCCTTCTTGCACACTTTACATGTTTTGTCCACCCATCCTTCTTCTACATATTCTCCATCCACTACACATCCAACCCGACCATCATTATTCAATACTTCCTCCGTCCCAAAATAAATAATTACATATTCATTTTGAGATAAAGGGAGTCAAAAGAAGATTTAATCAAACAATATGTAGGCTAGAATAATAGGTATTATGATTACCGTCGACATAGGATTTGAAGAAATCTTTGTATGTCCCTCCAATTTTCCTTCTAAGAGCACCATACTGCAAACTCATAAATATTTCATTTTTAAATAAGGAAACAAATGAGGCGCTAGGCCAAGTTTTGACTTAGGATTTGAAGATTGCTTGCCTGTTCTTTGCTCATTTTTTCTCCGGATTTGGTAGCTTGCCTAGCATCTTCCAAGAGTTGGGCATCTTCTTCGGATCGAACCTGGGCGAAATCGAGAGCTTCTGTCACACTTTCAAATAAATTTTGCTTCCTTTTCTTTGGTTCTTTTTCATCATCCTTTTTTGCCTTGGCTAAAACTTGTACAAATCTGGAATTTGTTCTAATAATAACACCATGTTTGGTGAATTGCTTAGAAACCACTGAATTTGAAAGGAAACCATTTTGTGAGGGTGACAAGGGCAGTGCCTTCAGTCCCATAGTTACTTCACTATTGGCTATTAATCTCTAGAAAATCTGCTTCTTTGTGGCCTTTATATCCCCTGCTTAAAATCTGAGCAGTTTCCGTGGCTCTGTTTTGTTGATTTGGATCACTAAGATATGGCCACGTGTACAACATAAATGCATCTCCTCCACAATTGCGATTCAGATTTTGTGTTGTCGAAACTGCATTGTAATCCTGATTTTGACTGAACGTTCAATCAAACGAATGACCCTTGATCTTGGAAAGACCCTCAAAGCTCATCCAACGGCCACCATCCCAGGACTGCCAAACAACTTGATGGCAGGTGCCCAGATCCCACAACGACTGGTTTGAGAATGTTTACGTGGCCTTTTCTTTAACAACTGAAATTGAGTGGAACAATTTCATTTTCGCTCATTTTGTATGAAAGACTATAGATCAATTTACAATGGATTACGATTTATGATTATTTGGTGCTGAATAATACTCTAAATGGGTCGGAGCCCGTCTTGACCTGGTTTGACTTATTCAGATTTGATTAAGCTCAGAGCTTGAGTTGTTCTTAGCTAGTTCTTGAAGTGAAGAAAACTAAATCTAGTTCATATATGCAGTCACACACTCCCTTGTACATATCATTATCTGATATCAAGGAACAAAAACTAGTTATGTTATGTTACTTTACACAACATAAACCATTCCAACCTCAAGAAGAGATGCTGGTGGCACTTTAAGAGCTACATCAGGCCCCCTACAGTTCCGTCTCAGAAAATTATATCCGTAATTGACTGCCAACCTCTTAAAAACTGACGATCCTTGCTTTGCTTTAACATGCGAGTGCCCAAGTATGAATGCAGTCCCTGATTGTTGAGCCCCAAACAGGTCTGACAGCTCTTCTTGCATTTTGTCAGACTTTCCGTCAGACTCGTTATCTATAGCGAACCTCACTCTTCTTTGTCCAACAGGCTCTTCTTCCATTTCAATTATATCCGTTACGCTTTCCACTGTAGTGAACCCTACTGATACACTTGCTGGTTGCATAGTGTCCTCTATTTCAAAAGCTGGGAGAGTCCCTATTACTGATAATCTACATTCACCTGACGATCTACTTGATTGCAGCCCTTCATCATTGTGGGTCCAACAATAATCATATTTTATAAATTCCGACAGTCGGTTCACGAGCTCCGTTTCGAAAGAATCCACGTCCTGGTGGACATCTCGGTAACCGTAACGGACTATACACCTGTAGGACCGGTGAGCTGCAGGACCCACTCGGCCGACGAGATACCGTTCAGCTGAAGGCACAAAGGGAACTGGCACTGATTTTACACACACAAAAACGAGTACACGGTGGAAGGCTGGGAGGTTGGTGACAAAGCGTGAGAAGTTTGCGGGGATTCCGGATGTGAGATCAGTGAATACAAGGCCTATTCCGGGAACTCGAGAAATACCCAAGCTGGGACCCAATGCTAATAGCCATTCTAAGGAGACTTTGTTGTGGAGGTCGTATTCGTACTTTTTAGTGGTGGTATAGTGCCAAACAAACATTATGGTTACAAGGAAAAGAGCGAGGAGGATCGGAAGCCAGGCACCTTCTAGAAACTTAATGAGGGAAGCTGAGAAGTAGAGCAACTCAATTGACCCGAAGAAAAGGAGGAAGGAAAGAGCTAGAATGGGAGGTTTGTGCCAACAAAGGATAATTACCAAGGACATGAGGATAGTGGTCACTAGCATTACAGCCATCACTGCCAATCCTGCAGCAGATAAACAAAAATTCAGATATTTTATTTTTTGAGGAAATTATTTAAATATGACAAAATTTTATAATCCTTAACATGTTTTGACTTCAAAAGTTTGAGCCTTTGAGATGATCGGTGGGAGTAGAAGTATGATTGTAGAAAGAATTTTCATCCGCAATTTACCTGATGCATTTCCCATGTGTTTGATGTCTCTGAATCCAATAGTGACCGCAATGCAGAGGATCATCAATATCCAGTTGATCTCAGGGATGTAGATCTGACCATGAATCTTATCGGAGGTATGAACAACCTTAACTCTTGGAAAACAACCAAGTGACTGACTCTGGTTGATAATAGAAAAGGTTCCGCTGATAATTGCCTGACTTCCCACAACAGAAGCAAGTATGGCAATCACAAGAACTGGCCAAAATACACCTTCTGCAAGCACAGAGTTATAGTTACTATGTTTGTTGAGCAGCAAGAACTTTGGCAACTCTCAAGTTTCAACACCAGTTGAGACTAGCATAGCTACTGGATCATTGAAGCCTAAAATATGATGGTCCCTCCGTCCCATAGTAAATCTCGCATTCGACTTGTCAACAGTTTTAAGAGATGTGTTTTATTTGTTGTACATTGTTTGTACAATGCTAAAATTTCACTACATTACTTTCCTTATTTAGAAACAAAACATTTATTTTGGGATAGACCAAAAAGGAAAGTGTGGCATCTATTATGGGATACAGGGCATAAGGGAGTAAGAGTTAATGAGATCACTTGCTCTCTAAAAAATACAAACCAAGAATAGTACCTGGAACTGATACATAATAACCAATGGTATCATCGATGTCATGATGCTTTGACAAGTATGCTGCTTGGCCCATATAAGCTAATATTAGAGCAGGATAAACCAAAAAAGTGAAAGCCATCTACAAGGAAACAAAGCATTGTTAGTATTCTTTTGGGAACCACAAAGATATTTGCTGAGGTGAGAAAATACTCAATAATCATTTTATTAACCAAAAAAAATTCATAAAGAGTCGCTGGTAATTGTGGGTATTCAAAGCTGGAAGTTGCTAGATTAGAGCATTTCAATCGACCTGTAACTTGGGGTAACTTCCCACATCACATTGGAAAATTAAGAATCATGTTTCTTGTTTCTGTAGAGACTAGCAATCTTTACAGACTACCAGAGGTAACCAAAGATCGAATATAATATTCGATTTGTTATATACCCAAAACAAAATTAGGCAGAAATACCTGAATTGCAGCATATGAGAAGTGGCCAAGATCTGCAAACATTGCTTCTGAGCCTGCAAATACAGAACAGAATCAAAATCTTACACATTGCTTTGGAGGTTGCTTCTCAGATAGCAATAAGTTCATACTACCTCTGTCCCAAAATGAATGACAAAAAAAAATCATTTGAAATTATTCTGGTCATTCATTTTGGAACAGAGGGAGTAGTTAATAAGGTTGCTTTCGTGAAACAAACATTAATTACTCAATGATGCAGTAAAAACAAATGCAAAATAGAAAGTATACGATCTGCAAGCATTTCTTAGTGATCACCTGTTATGCATAGCAAAATACCTCCCAAAGACATCCACCCTCCCTTTTTGGTCTTTTTCAAGAACTTGAACATGTAATAGGGAGAAAGAGCTTGATAAACATGTGGATTCCAATGGAATATATTGTACACACCCAGGGCACTAATGCATAGTAACCAAACCAGCACAACCGGAGCAAAAATGAACCCAACTCGATGTGTGCCATAGTGCTGTAGTGCAAATAGGCACACTAAGATGAAGCAAGTAATAGGAATCACTGCATCTGCAACGGGAGAATAAACATTAATGTAGCAATATATCTTACAGGAAAATTTAAAAGTGGGATAAATCAGTAGTTATCCATGTAAACATAAATAATTTTGTTCGTTTTCCATCAATGGAATTAACAGAAGTGTAAGAGAAAGAGATAACCATTTATGTAGGACATAGTATATACTCCCTCTGTCCCACAATTCTACGCACTTTTTGTGCCGACGCGGGAATTAAGATAAAAGGTGATAAAGGTAATGTGTTGTGAGTGTAAAAGTAAAATAGGAGAGAGAATGAGTGGAGAGAATAGTAAATTTGAAAAGTGTTGTGAGTAGAGAGAAGTGGGTCCCATTTCCATTTTGGGAAAGTGCATAGTTTATATCGCGACGCCCAAAAGCGTCCTTTTTACGATTATTGTGGGGACGGAGTGAAGGCATCGCATACATAGAACAACATTAGAGGTATGAGGTAGACATGATTTGGTTTATCATTTAATTAGAAACTAAAATTCATTGGACTTAGTTATAAAGATTAAATTAATAAAAGTGTTTCTCCCATGTACTAATTTACTACTATAATTATTGTTTTATTTAATTTTGGCTATCCTGGATTATTATCTTGAAACTTTAAGCAAGATTTTCAGTGTCGCACACCAGAGTGTCTTGGTAATTTTCAATTAGACCATGTAGGACAAAAACATCATTTACAGCCACTTTGATCACTTGTTTGCAACATATACACAAACATGCATTTTGGTTAAGTATAAAGTGTATATTCATCAGTCATATACCTGCATTAGTAAGAAAATAGAATTGAAGTACTCCCTCTGTCCGGGAATAAATGTCGTAGTTGACTTGTCAACGATTTTAAGGAATGTGATTTACTAGTTTGTACATTGATATAACTGCACTATGTCACTTTCCTTTAATAGAAACACGGCATTTATTTCGGAACAAATCAAAATAGAAAGTGCAACATTTTTTCTGGGACGGAGAGAGTATCAAGAAGAAACCCATTTAACAACTTGGACAAATTGAATGGTCCCCGTCACTCCAGACCAAACATTACAATGCACCAACTTGGCCAGAATGACTTAGTGGGTCCATTGTGATTGAGCTAAATTTCAATTATTATCTGGCTATCCATAAGATTCAACAAAATTGTATGGCCCAGCTTAAAATTGATCAAGAACCAAAAAATGCACAGCCCTTAACTCCTTTATCTACCCACTTAGTTACAAAAATGTAAGCCCCATCTCTGACATCTTAATGGAAACTCACAAGTTACAAATCTAACCCCCCACCCTCTTCTAGTCTTCCCTCCCTATCTGGGCATCCAGAGCTGGTCCTACTAGTTATGCAAATACTCAACTATTCACTTATTAAACAAAGTGGGCACTAATAAGTGAGCTATACTTCCAACAAATTACGAAAGAAGGATATTGCAGTTGACGTCTAGAAAATAATTTAAATAAACTGCACCTCTTTCCTTTTGTTAAGTCATCGCCATATTATAAGTTGAAGGGTTTGAGGAACATTAAAAATAAAAGAAAATAAAGGTTGAGCTTATCTTGAATAAATTACAATGTAATAACTAATACTTCCTCCAACCCCAAGCATGTCAAAACATATTCTTTCATATTTTTCCTTTGCAAATAACCAAATTGTGTTTCCAACAAATAGCAGATTAAATTCAGTGTAGCATTGCAGCACTAACAACAGGAGGAAAAGCTTACACTCATGGTGGTGTCTGGACATGGGAAATTCAAGGCCAGAAACTGCAGAAAAAACTGCAAGAAAATGTTTAGTTAGTTTACTAATATGGGCATGTTGTGAATCAAAACCTTGTAATGTAAAATGTTCTTTTACCAGATATGGCTGGTGTGAGGAGTCCATCTCCAATCACCATACAAGTGCCAAGAAGAACCAAGATTAGCAAAGCGGTGTGCAAAGATTTATGCTTCTCAAGCAACATTTTCAACCTCGAGTTGTTCTCCTTCTCTGGAGGATGCTCCAATTTATAAGTGGATAGGGCCTCATCAGCAATTTGTCGGTTGGGCAGAAGGCTTACTTTAACATGCCTGCATATTGATGAGTATAGAGCAAAAGTTCCACCTGCAGATTAATGTCACAGGAGAATTTAGTCATTTACTAAAGTGATCCAATTGTTCAGAGATAAATTTCAGCTATATATTGCACTTACCCTCTCCATTGTCATCGGCTCGAAGAACAATGAAAACATACTTGAACAGAGGGATTAGAGTTAGAGTCCAGAAAATAAAAGAGAGCACACCAAAAATCTCTTCATTTGTCTCTGAGTGACGAATGTCTTCTGCAAATGTGCTCTTGTAAACATATAGAGGAGAAATGCTAAGGTCCCCATAGACCACACCAAGACTTTGATAAGCCAAGAGCAAAGTGGTTCTCCAAGAATCCTTCTGAAATGAAATTAGCAAGCAAATTAATAAGATTCCCCAAAAAAACTAACCACTTTCTCAACTTAGATTATGTACAAATATCCTTCCTATAATACAAATGAATCAGAAACTTGAACAAGCATTATGTAATCGGTACATCTTGAGAAAACCAGTAAGCTTCCTAACCTTATTTCCCCAACACTTTCCATGATCAAGATCCATGCTCTACAAGACAACAATCAACGCCTTAAGCTCCGTCTGTAAATGCAGTCAGATGCAGATTCTCACTGTAACAACGACATTATGAATGAAATATCTAAAGCATGAGTAACCTAAACCTAAAATGGAGTAATATATATTGTATATATATATATAATGTATAAAACACTAATTGACACCTACCCATGATTCTACTTTATATCTGAACAAGATAAAAAGCAAAAAAGAGTGACCCACTTCTCAATAGACCCATAAGGGCTTCCATACTTGTACCATTTAACAATTTGTTCATACAGTAAAGCTGTATCCACTAAATGGAATTCCTAAGGATTGGAAGCAATATATTAGAACTTCTTAGATTAAAACTAGGGGCCAATTAACCAGTGATATGTAGAGCCTGTATATCTTTATGTACCTAACTCTTTCCTTTGGTTGACTAAAGAAACACATACTTCACTCAGAATCTTGCCTCAAAATTAAACAATTAACAGATATAGAAATACCCTTTAAACACAACCCACCACCTAAACAAAGATATAAAGAGAAAGGAGTGAAAGATACATTTGTGAATAACATTTTGAAATTTTTATCAAATTTTGAGAGCTAACACTACAAAATATAAAGGGAAGCCAACAACAAGAGAATGTAAGAGGACGACAATAGACAACCCTATTCACATGATTCGACGACAGTTTCATTGTCAAATCAGTCACACCAAGTAAAGGCCACTTTTTTAGGACCACAAACCTCTCTCCGTTCACATATCTACGTATCTAGGGCATGTATAGTTGAACTGCACTGCAGTCTTTTTCCTTATAATCTCGATCGTTTAATCTTTCATTAAGAAAGAGCATAAATATCTTTTGACCCGGCCACCCACCAAAAAGGACCACCCATTTTTTTTGTGAGATTTAATGTCGGCAGTTTAGCAATCCAACTGTTATGCAGTCGAATTGATAGAAACTAAATCCATCTACACATGTCTTCTTTCAACCCAATTAAAGATAATCCGCCATGCCAAACTCCCACCAACCCAAGAAAGCACTTCCTGTAACCCTTGAATGAGCTCTAAAATCTGGTTTAACAAATGCCCAAAAATGATTAAACATTTCCCCAGTCCCCAACTGCCTAACCCATACCAAAACGAAACAAAAACCTAAAAAAAAAAAAAGGATTACATGAAGCATGAATGATTAAATACTTACTAAAATTGCTGATTTTTGTTAGGCAAGCTCAAATCAGTACTTAAGAAGACGACCCAATTGAGAGAGAGAGAGAGAAAGAGAAAGAGAAAGGAGGGACCTGCTTTTGAAGGCAAACCCACGTGGTTTGAACATGGAGCCCTAATAAATTCAAAAAAAAAAAGTGGGTAATAGTAGTAGCACAATTTATGAATGAATACCAACCTCCTCTTGCACGGATTAAACGTTTGGTGGAACCGTTTTCCGTTTCAATGCGTGTAAAACAAAGCTTCTAGTTTTTGTGTGTGTGTGTGTGTGTGTGTTTCCCCTTTTTCTTGTCGTTTAGCTCACCCACTCAATTTCTCTCTTTCTTCCGTTTGATCTTCTATGGTGGAATTCGAACCCAACTGCAGTCAAAATCAAAATAGCAATTTATATCTGAATTGGCAATAATAGAATTGATGATAGCTGTGGCAGAGTTATCTTTCTCCAGGGGTCTTGTTAGTTAGCTGCCATTAATGCACTGACTGATGATGGACTCTACTCATTCAACCGTTTCATAACCAAGAGAGACTCAATCCGAATGCTGCAACACAAGGCAATAACTCCTTCATATATCTTCTCCAAGACTCCAACTGCAAGTTTTTGTGTGTGCAATTAGCTCTCTCACATTAACAGAGATGGATTCGCCATGGGAGATCTGAGAAATTAACAAAACTAACCAATATGAACCAAACTCAGTTGCAGCAACAGGAGACAAAATTCGCCGACTGTACTAGAAACGAACTAAAATTCAAATGTAGGAGCAACAAACGGCTTTCGTCTACTTTGTCTTGTCGTGTGATATTGAGAGATATGGATCTGAATGGAAGGGGAACAGACATGAAAATGCAGAGGGATTTGTCAGTAATTATTGAAGGAGGCAGGAAATGAGGAATGTGTGTGAGAGAGATAGAGGTGCAGATGCTCGTGAGGGAAAGTGATTTTAAAAAATAAAAAGGGGGATGGGGCGGGAATATATCTGAAGGATTTGTTGGGGAAATTAAATAATTAAACAATTGGGTTTATTTACTGTTTGTATTATTCTGAGTGGCGTCATTTGAGTGGGGAAGCTTTGACAAAAATGTACTCCCTTCGTTTCAGGTGAGCGTGAATTTATTTATTTTTTCGTCCGTGTCCGTTTCAGGTGAGTGTGGATCGCTCAAAATGGTAAAGAATTTTTACCATTTCACCTATCCATTCTCTCTCGTACTTTACTTTTATACTCACAACACTAATCAACTTACTATTCCTCCCACTCATTCTTTCTCCTATTTAATTTTTCATACTCACAAACACCTCCTTTCACTATTTATCTCTCTTACTTTTCCTTAATTTGTGTGTCCAAATATTTGGTCCACACTCACCTGAAACGGAGGGAATATATTTTTTTTCTCAAAATATTCCTTTGTTTTTAATTATAATTCCCAAAATAACAAATCTTTCAAAATATTTGCCAAAATGTCCATTTTTTTAAAACTCGCTAAATAGTATAGCGATTTTAACATTTATTCGTTCAAACTCGCCAAATGTAATGGCGAGTTCTTATTTATTTTTTTTCAAAATTTTCTTTTTTATTCCTGCATTTTAAGAAAAATGATGTGGTAATAAAACTCGTCAAATCAATTGGCGAATTTAATCGAGATTCTAACTCGCCAATTGATTTGGCGAGTTCAAGTGAGACTTCAACACTCCCATTCAACGAGATTACAGATTACAGAAGAAAGAAAAAAAAACAAAGGAAGAAAAAAGAAAGAAGAA
The DNA here is from genome assembly GCA_022495995.1 of Adenophora triphylla var. japonica. Taxonomy (NCBI): domain Eukaryota; kingdom Viridiplantae; phylum Streptophyta; class Magnoliopsida; order Asterales; family Campanulaceae; genus Adenophora; species Adenophora triphylla. The sequence goes on along the minus strand of JAFEMH010004679.1, from coordinate 53,297 downwards.
GAAGAGAGCAAATTTTGAATAGCATTTTGTCAAATTCAAAACCCCTCTATTCAATCGATTATTCAAAATTGATAAGTAAGTTTTCATTTTATTCCCTTTATTTTCATTTTTGAAGGTTATAATTAGTTGTGCTTGTAAATTTAGGATTTAATTTTGAGTTTGAATTTGGTAATTTTAGGTTTAATTTGAACGAATTTTGGGTGTTTTTTTTCCTAATTTTTTCCATTCATTCCATTGAAGTAATATTTATTTTAACAAATGTTAGGGTTTTGGTTGTATTTGATTGATTTGTGAGTATTTATTATAGTGTGTGATGCTGCAAGAATCGTGCCGTTATCAATCTCCGTCCAGCTGCAAGATCAATCTCCTGACTTCTGACCTGAAAACAGAACCCACGACTAGCCGGAATGATCTCCGGCGAAAACCCTCGGGCGTGAGGATAAGTACGGTGTATGAGAGCTAAATAATTATAAGGAACAATGTATTCTCAAATAATCAAAAACAATTACATTGAAACGATTGACGTTGCCTTGTATTTATAGCTGTTGATGAGAGATATAATTTTGGTAGGATTGTATTAAATCCCTATAATCTCGGATCTGATATGCATAAGAGATCTTGTCCACGAATAACTCCTGATTTGTAGGGAGTCTGTTACGGAAAGACTTGTGTTCACGCCTGAACTCTGTAGGTCGTCACGTATTGTAATAGGTCAAAAGGTCGCCTGTTGAGTCTAGGTCGGCCTGACTGATGGATGGGATCGGGTCATGCCCGAACTGAGATCTGGATCGTAATGTCGGACCAAGCTAGGTCGGGACCTCGTAGGTCGGACAAGGAGCTTAGGTCTACTGATCATGCTGTGGGGCCATGGGCCTGGTAATCATTGGGCCTAGCCCACTGAGAATGTGGTGGCGATAATATGTAAATAATTGGGCTTGCTCGTTGGGCCTAACCCGTCACTTTTATTCCGTTCAGTGGCCCCCAACTTTCTGAGTTGATATTTGTCGACCAGGAAGTTAAGAAATTGTTGATGTAGTTTGATGGAGGTCGTAGTGTTGGGTTTTGGGGTTACAAACGCAGCGAAAGATTTGCAAATAACATCAAAACCCTAGCCCTAAGATCCGTCTAGCATGAAGAGATTAGAAATTTATATGAGATAGAATTTAAATACCTTAAATGCGATGAAGTTTAACAAAGTAGATCACAAAATATCAAGCCTTGAAATTTTGATGTCGAAACGGATCTTCTTCTACCTTGTTCAAAATCTTGTGATGAATCAACGAACAATGGCTTCAAGCTCTTGGTGATTAACCTATCACCCTCTATCGGTAATCCACACGCGAACGAATCCAAGAACACCTTCTTGATGGATTGCTAGATGATCCTCTTGATTATTGAATCAATATTCAATAATCAAAGCCAAAACTATGGAACAATTTGGGACTCTTGATTCAAAATCAAAACCAAAATCTAGAGTTTCAAAAACCTTGGATTATGATGTGAGAGAGAGAAAAAATATTGCTGCAAGGTTGTATTTATATCCCATATAAATTTCCTAACAATTAGTGGTAGAAATCTTTGTAAAACACCAATTCCTTCCTAGCCAAGGAAAATCGTACGGACACGAAATTCAGCCTTGGCACGAGTCGTGCCAATTGGCACGAGTCGTGCCATTTGCTTTTCACTCGTGCTCACGAGTCGTTCCTTGAGCCCCAACTCGTTCTGATCAAAATGAGACAATACCAAGTCGTGTCTCAGCCTTTTGTCACGAGTCATTTTCTTTGGCACGAGTCGTGACCCGGGCACGAGTCGTGCTCCCGGTCACTTCCGGCCGTGCCGAACTCAATTTTCCAATTTTTTCGGCTTGAATCAAATTCGTTCTTTACGTGTGCACCCTTTAGGAATTATTTTTTATGTTGGCGGTGAGAAGAGTTGAAACATCAACCTCACAAGACATAAGTGACTTCTAGCAAATCATTATGTCCACCCAATTAAATATAACATCAAAGCTTGATTCCTTAATAGATCCAATGTCATAATCCCTTTGTCCACGATCCAATTGAACATGAGTCATGGTCTTTGTCAACTCATTCCGTTCAATGCTTTCTCGATTCCGAATATGTTGATAATCCAAATGCATTTGATCTTTATCAAATCACTTGATGGCCACACATTTCATCAACATCATTCATCAATGGCCCAAGTAAACATCTCTCTTCATAAGAGGGACAAATTCCATCATGACTTATCATTCTTTCCTACATGAATTCAAACGTGCAAACATAGCCCTTATTGCTATCCGATTAAAGATAGTGTTAGACTATATCAAACACGATCTTCACCATGTGGAAGACGATGATAATCTCAGGTACAAAGGATTCAATAACATGACTATCATGAGATTTAATCATGACAACATACCATGTCATAAATCTTATAAGTAGATCAAGTCCAATACTTGTTCTCTAGCAAGTATCCATAAGTGTAATGTGCATCTCCATGCATATAATCATCTCTATGATTATCCATTACCAACTTATACTAGTTGTTCACAACAACTAGGGACGCAGTTCAATATAATAAACATGCAAACATATAATGAACAGAATAAATGCGCTCTATAATAAATAATAAAGATGATACATAACGGTTCAAGTCAATCATAACTATAGCCTAGGGCATTACACCAACAATCTACTACTTGCACTAGGCTCCATCTATGTATCTAATACCCATGGACCTCACAAAACCATCATGCTTAGCTTGTGCGAGAGGCTTTGTAAGTGGATCCCCAATGTTATCATCGGTTGATACTTTGCATATCTTAACGTCTCCCCGATCAATGAACTCTCGAATGAGATGGAAACGTCTAAGTATATGTTTGGATCTCTGATGTGACCTTGGTTACTTTGCTTGCGCAATGGCACCATTGTTGTCACAATAAAGTTCCACCGGATTAGTGATACTTGAAACAACTTCCAAGTCACTAATGAACTTCTTGATCCAAACTGCCTCCTTAGCTGCATCGGATGCCGCTATATATTCGGCCTCAGTAGTAGAATCGGCAATAATACTCTGCTTGGAACTCTTCCAACATATCGCACCTCCGTTAATCATAAACACAAATCCCGACTGCGATCAGAAATCATCCTTGTCGGTTCGGAAGCTAGCATCTGTATAACCTCTTACAACAAGATCTTCTTCCATCCCTCCAAATACCAAGAACGCATCCTTAGTCCTTCGTAAGTACTTTAGGATCGTCTTGATCGCCATCCAATGGTTCTCACCCGATCAGTATTGGTAACGACTTGTCATGCTCAAAGCATACGAGACGTCGGGTTTAGTACAAATCATAGCGTACATGATAGAACCAATAGCCGAAGCGTATGGAATATCATTCATCCTCTTTCGTTCATCGCTTGTCTTAGGACACCGAGTCTTACTAAGAGTAACACTTTCACGTCCATCGTTGTGCAAGTTTCCTCTCTTATAATTTTCCATCTTGAATCTTCTAAGAACCTTGTCAATGTAGGTACTTTGACTCAAACCAATGATCCTCTTTGATCTATCTCTATAGATCTTGATACCAAGTATGTAAGCGACTTCGCCCATATCCTTCATTGAGAAACACTTCCCTAACCAAGACTTGACAGTCTCAAGTGGGAATGTCATTTCCAATGAGTAAGATATCATCGACATACAACAAGAGAAATAGCACAACGCTCCCACTGAATTTCATGTATACACAAGGTTCATCTTCGTTCTTGATAAAACCAAACTCTTTGATTTTCTCATCGAACCGAAGATTCCAACTCCTAGAAGCTTGCTTTAATCCATAAATGGATCTTTGCAACTTGCACACCTTACTAGAATTTCGTGGATCTACAAAACCTTTGGGTTGTGTCATATACACATCCTCAAGCAGTTTTCTGTTAAGGAAAGCGGTTTTGACATCCATTTGCCATATCTCATAGTCATAATATGCGGCTATGTCAATCAAAATTCTAATAGACTTAAGCATGGCAACAGGCGAGAAGGTTTCATCATAGTCTACACCATGAGTTTGCCTATATCCCTTTGCTACAAGCCTAGCCTTATAAGTATGCACCTTCCCATCCATGTCAGTCTTCTTCTTGAAGACCCATTTGCACCCTATGGTTTTTACACCTTCGGGTGGCTCAATCAAGTTCCAAACTTGATTATCTGACATGGATTGCAATTCGGACTTCATAGCTTCTAACCATTTATCCGAATCGGGATCGGACATCGCCTCTTGATAGAAAGTAGGTTCGTCATTCTCAATGACTTCCACTTCATTACTTTCCGACACGAGAAATCCATATCTCTCGGGTGCGGATCGTAACCTATCCGATCTACGATGGACTTGTGGATCTTGAACCGGTTCCACAACTTCTTGTGGAGTTGATTCAGTCTCTACTATCGGTTCCATGTTATTTTCGGGTTCTTGAACTTCTTCAAGATCAATTTTACTCCCACTAGATACTTTATTGAGAAACTGTTTCTCAAGAAAAATACCATATTGAGCAACAAACACTTTGTTCTCAACGCGGTTGTAAAAGTAATACCCTTTGGTTTCCTTAGGGTAACCAACGAAAATAACCTTGTCAGATTTAGGTGCTAACTTATCAGAGACAAGTCTCTTCACATAAGCTTCGCAACCCCAAATCTTCATGAAAGACAAATTAGGTTTTCTTCCATGCCACATCTCATGTGGGGTTTTAGGAGCCGATTTAGTAGGGACTCTGTTCAGTGTGAACGCAGAAGTCTCTAATGCATGTCCCCAAAAGGATATAGGAAGGTCTACTTGACTCATCATCGAACGAATCATATCTAATAGGGTTCTATTCCTCCTCTCGGAAACACCATTCCATTGTGGTGTTCCGGGTGGAGTCAACTCTGAAACAATTCCATAGTTTTTGAGATAATTGTCGAACTCTTAGCTCAAATACTCACCACCATGATCGGATCGAAGTGCTTTAATTGTTTTGCCAAGTTGATTTTGTACTTCATTTTGAAATGTTCTAAACATCTCAAACGATTCACTCTTTGACTTCATTAGATAGACATAGCCATATCTAGATAAGTCATCGGTGAATGTAATGAAATACCGAAATCCTCCCCTAGCAATGCTGCTCATTGATCCGCATACATCAGTATGTATTAAGCCCAATAAGTCACTAGCCCTTTCACTACTCTTAGTGTAGGGTGGTTTGGTCATTTTACCCAATAAACAAGATTCGCATATCTCATATGATTCATAATCATGTGAGTCTAACATTCCATCTTTGTGAAGTTTAGAAATGCATTTCTCATTTATATGACCAAGCCGGCAATGCCACATGAACGTGTCGTTCACGTCATTCGGTTTAGACTTCTTGTCCACATGATAAACATTTTCAACACTATTTTGTTTCTCATCAACATCAATAACATAAAGGCCATTAAATGAATTTGCAATACCATAAAGCATATCATTTAAATAAATATAAAACTTCTTATTCGCAATAAGAAAATTATACCCCTCATTATCCAAACAAGAAACAGAAATAATATTTCTACTCAAATCCGGAACATAGTAACAATTGGTCAAAACAAGTACTAAGCCACTAGGTAAAGTTACATCATATGTCCCTACGGCTAATGCAGCAACTCTTGCTCCATTCCCAACACGCAGGTCAACTTCACCTTGTTTGAGTAGCTTCCTATTTCTCAGTCCCTGCACATTTAAACAATTGTGAGATCCACATTTGGTATCTAATACCCATGGACTAGAAACAGAAATGAAAATATCTATCATATAGATACCTGAAGTAGTAGCAATCGTATTGCTCTTCTTCGCCTTTAGGCCTTCCTTGTAAGCCTTGCATTTGCGCTTTCAATGACCAACCTCTTGGAAATGGTAGCAAACCGCATCCTTTTGAGATGCCTTGGGAGCCTCTTTGGCATCGGCAACCTTTGCCTTAGGCTTAGCAACACTTGCTTTACCTTTGCCATCCTTCTTGAACACTTTGCCTTTGTTAACCATTAACACAGTATCGGTTTTAGGCTTCTTGATATTCATCTCTGCGGTCTTAAGAATCACATGCAATTCCGAGAGATTCTTATCCATGCCAGTCATGTGATAGTGCATAATAAAATGACTATAACTTTCAGGCAATGAATTCAATATCAAATCCGTGGCGAGTTCCAAACTCAACGGATTTCCAAGCCTACCGAGACACTCAATGTAACCCTTCATCTTTCAACTTGGATAAGAGCAAGTATTGTTGCTTCCATCAATACCCTGGTCATACTACCAATGGTTGCATGGTTTTGAAAAGGATCATCCAAGGGCTCATGGATGAAGGGAAGATTGAAAAGAGCTTTCAGGAGAGAAGTAATGTTCCGAACCATGTTTGGTTTCTACCTCGCAAGCAGCGGAAATTTGATGATCTTGGGACAACTACCTAAGGGGCATTCAATGATTTGATTCAAGTTGGGATGATCAAGCCCCTTGACAATTACAGCCTTGTTAATCCCAAACCCAACTTGGATAAGAGCAAGTACTGCTGCTACCATCTATATCCTGGCCATACCACCAATGACTGCACCTCTTTGAAGGTGGCCATTCATAAGCTTGTCGATGAAGGTAAGATTGAGAAGGCCTCTCTTCCCAACGTGGTTACCAATCCTCTCCCGTGATCTTCAGCAGAATCCAAGGGGCCCTCCTATCCAATGTTGATGCAGTCAATCAGTCTTTGTAGGGTCTAGATTGTCTGTCATGTCATTAATGAATGTCCGTTGTTGGGCACGAGTCTGTTAAGTCCACTTTGGACTAGTCTTTTTCTTTCAAATAATAAAAATCTTTGTTTCTCTTCTTGCTAGACTTGAGACATCACTTGCACACCCACATTACACTTAATTGAAATGGTCTTATTCTATATGATCACTTGTGCTGCTCAATCACTAATGCATTGAAATGATTAATATTTAAATTAATCAGAATGAGAAAATCAAATGATATCCTTCTCAAATTGGAGCTCATCAATTCCCCATCTCGCATCTCATATGCTCACATCTCTTTCATCATACATCGTTCCGTTGCTCAATGAATTTGCATTAATATATCTCAATTAAGTTTAAGCAAGCAATGAAGACTTAATTTTGTTTAGGTCATCTGGTAGGGATTGCAGCTGAAGCCTTTCACCATAGGAAAGCCATTACCTCACCCTTACCAAACAATACCCTTTCATTTCAAGATCGACATGTTTTGAAACCCCGTCTAGTCATCTCCAAAAGAAAGAGGGACTATCCTTGAGGCTCCCATAACTCAAGAAAATTGACCGCCCCCAAGCTTAAAGAATGGCGGAATGCAGCGATCCACCCTAGGGGCTAGTTGAAGTTCTTTCTAAAAAAAATGAATGAAAAAGAGAGAAAAGAAAAATTCTCGTCCCTAGTGATGCTCTCAAAGCAAAATATATAAAGGATCTAGTTGTCTACTAAAAGGGAGTCTCAAAGCCAATAAAGAGACAACATGGACTTTCCCCTCACCAATACCTTCCAACCAATTCCAACCATCCTCTCGCTTTCAGAGGGTACTCTCTGATGAGTTGGTTTTGATACATGTTATTTACCTATGTTTCCGGACGTCTTACATCCATTTTAATGTATTTAGAATAGTTTTGATGTAATTTAGAGAACTTTTCGGAGTTTGAGAGTTGAGTGATTTTTATTGTGATTTAGAGGCATTTTTAATATTTATTTGCCTAATGTAATAGTTTAGGGAAATTAGTGGCAAAGATTCATCAATCATCATTGAATGAAGACCAAAGCCAAACAAGAGTATTGAGGAAGATTGAGGACTGTTCAGGCATTAGAAGCAAATTGGCTCGAGGACCTGGGAGTAATTTTGAAGAATGCAGAAGAAGAAAAATGCCCAGAATCGACTGTTGAAGTGGGCGGCCGCCGAGGTCAAGGTGGGCGACCGCCCAGGTGTGATTTACGCTGAAGACCATGTTGTTGTGCAAGTGGGCGGCCGCTCAGCACCCACATGGGCGACCGCCCATGTCCCGATTTTCAGAATTTCCGCTTCCTAATCTAAGGAGGATTCCATGCTCCTTCCTATTTTTCTACCCTTTCTTGCCCTAGGTTAAATAGAAACTGCAGGGGATTATTTTTTTATGCTATATTCTCTTTAGTTTTCAAGGTTTGAAGAATTGAAGAATTTCATCTCTTCAATCATTGGTTCAGGTTTATGTTTCTTTATTCAATTTTTGTAATTCTTAGTATGAGCATGAGTAGCTAAATTTCTTTTAGTTCGCGGATTGGTAGTGAAATTACCCGGATCGCGCGGACTCCGACAAGCGGTTCATTCGAATGGACTTCACTTGGAAAAGAGAGTCGCCACGCCATTTTGTATTATGAGCCCAAACTTTGAAAATGGCTTTGAAAACAAGGTCGTTTTTATTGGTAGCAAAAACTTAAAAAAGGCTTTGAAAATGGGACGTTTTGATTGGTAGCCAAAACTTTACAAAAGGCTTTAAAGGACCAGAGATTTTTAGGTTCGGAGGTCACGTTATGTTTCGGAAAGAGTATATTGAGATCACCCGAAATGCCTCGTATGACGAGTCTTTCTACCTTTCTCGAAAAGTGTGCGTGTGTGTGTTCGTGTTGCTTTTGAAAATGAGCTTGAATGACAAGATTTAATCTTGGTTTGAATGACAAACGTTTATTTTGGTAAAAAGGGCATTTGAATGACAAACGTCGATTTTGAGACGGAAATGAGCGTTTGAATGTCAAACGTCGATTTTGAGACGAAAATGAGCGTTTGCGTGGCAAATGTCGGTTTTGAGTTTGAAAAGGAGTTCGAATGACGAACTTTTGGTTTTGAACCGGGCATTACGATGTTACCCATTTTGATGAAAATGATGGCAAATAGAAGACGATCAACAAGTCAGTTTGTGACTCGGATGTTTAAAGTAAATGCGATCAACAAACCGAACGGTTTGGACTGTAAATGACAGTATTGAATTGACACTATCAACGAACCAAACGGTTCAGACGGTAAAAGTGCGATCGACGAGCCAAACGACTCGGACTGTAAAAGTGCGATCGACGAGCCAAACGGCTCGGACTGTAAAGATGCGATCGACGAGCCAAACGACTCAGACTTGTAAAGTGCGTAAAGTAAGTGCGATATCAACGGATCAAACGATCCGGACTTGTAAATGACGATCACGAACCAAATGGTTTGGACTGTAAAGTTGTGAATCGACGGATCAAACGATCCGGACTGTAAATGACATAAATGTAAAGAATGGGACCGGAACGCCGTTTTAACCCGAGATTACTTCTCTTACGGGAGAGAAGAAGATCTTGGGGTAAAACGTATCGGACCCCATAGACGGCGTTACGTCTACATTGAGAGTGAGAGTTTACCAAATTTGGTGTTGACTCTTTGGATCGGGAGGACGTATATGGGATACGAAAAAGTGTTTGAAAGGTGTTTCGAAAGTGTTTGGACAGAGTTTCCCCTTTTATTTGGTGTTTAGGAACCTAGGGATTTGGGCAGCGTTTCGACTTGGGTCGATTTAGCTTGTGTCAGAATCCACCGACGAGTAGCACGAGAGACCCCGAAGATGAGAGAATTCCGCCGACGAGTAGCATGAGGGCCCCCGAAGAGCGAAAGAAAGACTAGCATTTTGTGCTAGGGGGAGGAGAGAGGAGAGAAATGGTGTAGGATTTATGAATGGGGAGGGTAGTATTTATAGGAGGGGAAACTTGGGGAAGGAGGCTATGTTTCTTAGCCTGGTGGGTTTTGTAAAAGAGTCCGGCAGGACTATACCTGAATTTGGGGACATTTTGGTCATTTGGTCTTGAGTTTGACACGGTTTGGACACGGTTTGACTTAACCTGTAAAACAGTCCGGCCGTCCTGTTCCTGAAATTGGCTATTTTTCCTGATTGAACTATCTATATGCGTAGATCTTTTTCTCGCGTTCGATTTGATATGTGGTGGGCCCAAAACGGAGTTCGTATGAGGGAGTTATGACTCTTGAAGGTCCTGACGCTCGAAAACAGCAAATCGAATCCCGGAAGACCCCGAAAAGTGCATTTTTCGGGGAAAGCTGTGCTTTTACGTGTGATAATGTGTGTTGAGTACATTTTGATGTCGGGATGCACGGGGCAGTCCCGGGATGTCTCGTTGACTCGAGAACGGGGAGCTTAACGGGTTCCGGTTAACTTGGAAAGGGCTAGTTAACGGATTCCAGTTAACTTTTAACGGATTTTGACGATCCAGATTTGGGTACTTACAGTTAGCCCCTCGGCGACGTCACTTTCGAAGGAAGTGGGGTCATAAAAAAAGATAAGGATCCAAATCGGGGGATGCCTTATGGAGAGAACTGGGCGGTCAAATGGCTGGACCCTTAGCGAAAGGATTCCTACGTATCTCGAGCGGGAATCAAGCCGATCGTAGTTCACGGGTGTGAGGGCAATTGGTAGGGGCCTCGACCTGTGGGGAATGATTAGGAGGAGTTCGTCCTGAGAGAGACTGTTTTGGAGGCGTCTAAACCTGAGGGAGACTATTTGAAGGCGTCTAAACCTGAGGGAGACTATTCGAAGGCGTCTAAACCTGAGGGAGACTATTTGAAGGCGTCTCTGGCCGAGTGGTTGAAACTTTTGAGGGCGTGTGGCGCCTCAGACCGAGATTACTGAAACTTTCGAGGGCGTGTGGCGCCTCAGACCGATTTTACTGAAACTTGCGAGGGCGTGTGGCGCCTCAAACCGATTTTACTGAAACTTGCGAGGGCGTGTGGCGCCTCAGACTGAATGTGCTGAAACTTTTGAGGGCGTGTGGCGCCTCAAACCGAGATTACTGAAACTTTCGAGGGCATGTGGTGCCTCAGACCGATTTTATTGAAACTTGCGAGGGCGTGCGGCGCCTCAGACCGAGATCACTTGAAACTTTAAAGGGCGTGTGGCGCCTCAGACCGAGATTACTTGAAACTTTTGAGGGCGTGTGGTGCCTCAGACCGAGATTGGTGAAACATTCGAGGGCGTGTGGCGCCTCAGACCGATATTATTGAATCATTCGAGGGCGTGTGGCACCTCAGACCGAAGTTACGAGGATGTGATGGTCCTGATATGAAGGCGTTCGTGCCTTGAGATTGACTTTGTAAGGCGTTCATGCCTTGGGTGCTGGACTTATGATGACGACCAGGTTTTATCTGTTGGGGATATGGTGGAAATGACGGGAATGGTTGCGTCAAATGGATGTTATAACAACACGGAAGGATTGACGTTCTAACGATGGGGTTAGGAACAGAATGTGATCTCGGGAGAGACTGACACATTGCTGGGGAAAAGCGTCCAGAGTTATAACAAAGCCAGTTAGGAACTGAGGGGATTGATTGACGTTTCTTTTTAGAAGGAGGGTCTTAGGATCCTGCTGGGAAGGAATGTTCGGGCTTATGGTGATTGCCGCTGAAATGAGATGATCGGGCTTAGGATGACTGCCGGAGAAGTGAACGTTCACTTGCTGGAGTGAAAAGATGCTCGGGCTTACTATGGCGGCCGAAGAGGGATTGTTGTGCGGGCTTACCTTGATGGCCGCTGAAATGAGATGGTCGGGCTTACGATTGACGGCCGGAGAGAAGGTTCGTTGTACGGGCTTACAGTGATTGCCGTGGAAATGAGATGGTCGGGCTTATGATGACTGCCGGGGAGAAGATTCAATGTACGGGCTTACAGTGATTGTCGTTTGTCTTTTGTCCGCTGGGGATAGGGTGTTTGGAGGTATTTGACTGTCTACCTTAATTAAAAGATGGCTAATCTTATGAAAAGATGGGTAATCTCTCTAAGAGATGGGTAATCTCACGAGGGTGATGGTTGAATCTCACGAGGGAGATGGTTTGAATCTCACGAGGGAGATGGTCGAATCTCACGAGGGAGATGGTCGAATCTCACGAGGGAGATGGTTTGAATCTCACGATGGAGATGGTTGAATCTCACGAGGGAGATGGTTGAATCTCACGAGGGAGATGGGTGAATCTCACGAGGGAGATGGTTTGAATCTCACGAGGAGACAGTCGGAAAGGATCTCACGAGGAGATAACGAGAAAGGATCTCACGAGGAGATAACAGGAGAGGATCTCACGCAGAGATAACGAGATGCAAAATCTCGGGGGAAGGATCTCGCAGGGAGATGACGGGAAAGGATCTCACGAGAAGATAACAGGAGAGGATCTCACGCAGAGATAACGAGATGCAAAATCTTGGGGGGAAGGATCTCGCAGGGAGATGACGAGATGTGATATCTCGGGAGAGGATCTCACGCAGAGATAACGGAAAAGGATCTCACGTAGAGATAACGAGATGCAAAATCTCGGGGGAAGGATCTCGCAGGGAGATGACGAGATGTGATATCTCGGGAGAGGATCTCACGCAGAGATAACGGAAAGATCTCTCGAGGGGGTAACGAGAAAGGATCTCACGAGGAGATAACAGGAGAGGATCTCACACAGAGATACCAGGAAAGGATCTCACGCAGAGATAACGAGATGCAAAATCTCGGAAAGGAATCTCACGGGGAGCTAGCGAGATGCAGAATCTCGAAAAGGAATCTCACGGTGAGATAGCGAGATGAAGAACCTCAGAAAGGAATCTCACGGGGAGATGGCGAGATGTGGAATCTCAGGAAGAAATCTCACGAGGAGATAGTGAGATGCGAAATCTTGGGAATGAATCTCACGGGGAGATAGCGAGATGCAGAATCCCAGGAAGGAATCTCACGGGGAGATAGCGAGATGCAGAAGCTCGGAAGGAATCTCACGGGGAGATAGCGAGATGCAGAATCTCGAGAAGGAATCTCACGGGGAGATAGCGAGATGCAGAATCTCGGAAAGGAGTCTCACGGGGAGATAGCGAGATGCAGAATCTCGGAAAGGAGTCTCACGGGGAGATAGCGAGATGCAGAATCTCGGAAAGGAATCTCACGGGGAGATAGCGAGATGCAGAATCTCAGGAAGGAATCTCACGGGGAGATAGCGAGATGGAGAATCTCGGAAGGAATCTCACGGGGAGATAGCGAGATGTGAATCTCAGGAAGAAATCTCACGGGGAGATTGCGAGATGTAGAATCTCGGAAAGAAATCTCACGGGGAGATAGCGAGACGCAGAATCTCGGAAAGGAGTCTCACGGGAAGATAGCGAGATGCAGAATCTCGGAAAGGAATCTCACGGGGAGATAGAGAGATTCAGAATCTCGGAAAGGAGTCTCACTGGGAGATAGCGAGATGTAGAATCTCGGAAAGGAGTCTCACGGGGAGATAGCGAGATGTAGAATCACAGGAAGGAATCTCACGGGGAGATAGCGAGATGTAGAATCTCGGGAAGGAATCTCACGGGGAGATAGCGAGATGCTGAATCTCGGAAAGGAGTCTCACGGGGAGATAGCGAGATGCGAAATCTCGGGAAGGAATCTCACGGGGAGATAGCGAGATGCGGAATCTCAGGAAGGAATCTCACGGGAAGATAACGAGATGTAAAATCTCGGGGAAGGATCTCACAGGGAGATGACGAGATGCGGAATCTCGGAAAGGAATCTCACGGGGAGATGGCGAGATGCAGAATTTCATGAAGGAATCTCACGGGGAGATAGCGAGATGCGAAATATCGGGAATGAATCTCACGGGGAGATAGCGAGATGCGAAATCTCGGGAATGAATCTCACGGGGAGATAGCGAGATGCAAAATCTCGGGAGGGAATCTCACGGGGAGATAGCGAGATGCGGAATCCCGAAAAGGAATCTCACGGGGAGATGGCGAGATGCAGAATCTCAGGAAGGAATCTCACGAGGAGATAGCAAGATGCGTGATGGAGGAAAACTCCCTCTTGTAATAAAAACCGAGCAAGTGTACTCACTACCGGTGTAGCAGTATGCAAATGCAGGGGTCGAATCCACAGAGACTCGTTGGTAAACAAGTAAAGTAAAAGCAGTAAATTTAGTAACCACAGTTTATAACTTGATTTAGAACTAAGAGCATAAAATAAATAACAAAAACTAACTAAACGAGAAAACAGATTATGAGCAGAGATTCGTAGATTGGATTTCACTTCACCATCATTCTATGCAAAATTTTACTTTTAAAACATCAACTCAACTTCTAGGATTCATTCACTTTAGCTAGGATCGACACGGTTAAGTGGCCGGATTACAATCCTAATTACTCTCTTTAATATTGTAGTTTCTATTACGGCACCACAATACTCGAAGAATACATTAAGCACGAAAGAATACAAGAACCTAACGTTGATCCGATTCTATTACGACACAGACCACGTTAATCAATTAATAGCAGTCTATGTATCAAGATCCCAAATTAATGGTGAATTCGATACCCAATTATTCAAAGACGAGTTCGTATATTAACATACATCTCAAATCTAAGAATAAGAAATTAAGATCTATTATTGAACTAGAAGGAATCAAATAGAAAGAATTAAATTACTATTGCATAGAAATCCGGATAAAGATCCAACCAATCTACAAATCTAAGAAATTTAGCTACTCATAATTTACAATGATAAAAACCTGGAATTGATGAATTCTTCTCTTCAATTGATGATTAAAGAAAAGCATAAAACTCCAAAATATGATATCCTCCCTAACTAACGTGTGCAGCAGTAATATAGAGAATAGGGCAATTCTATGGACCCAAGCTGAGAAAAGACAAGTCTGCCCTCAATTAATACGTTCTAACTGTTGCTGATTACGGCGGAGCGCGGCCGCTCTAGATTTTGGCGCGCCCGCGCTAGTTGACAGGAACTTTGGCTTCAAAATCTTCGTTTGAGCGCGGTCGCCCTTGATTGAGCGCGGTCGCCCTTGTTGAGAAAGGGTCGATCGGCACAATATCAAGAAAGGGTCGATCGGCATAATGTAGAGAGGTTCGATCTGCACATTTGTTTTCTTCACTGGAGCGCGGCCGCTCTGGTGTTGAGCGCGGCCGCCCTTGTTGACAGTTTCTGGAGCTCGACTTTGTTTCATTCTTTCTTTGCTCCGCTCCAATCCAACTTTACTCCTTGCTCTTTTTTAGCCATAAAATACACCTTTTCTCTCTTTATACCCTGTACTCAATAAATACTCACAAACCACATCAAATATACATAAAACTCAGAAATCAAACACAAAGAAAGCCTAAAAGTGCATCATTTGGATGGGTAAATACACATCCATCAAACACCCACAAACTAACCTTTTGCTCGTCCCGAGTAAAACAAAACTAAAAGAAGTAAAATAAAGCTACTCTAAATACTAATAATAAAAACAAACTAATTATTTTTGGGATGTTCTATCATAGATGAGTCATTGGCCATACAAGTCTCAGATTCTTACCAACATACATAATCAACAAGTACCACCACAGTAATGGGATTACAATCACATTGAAGCATAAAACTCACAATTTTCCACCGCAGCCTGAATGATGAATGAGTTATGGAAGATCACTGCCAACAACCTAAGATTGTTTATGGATTCACTAAGTGATGCTCTAAATCAATATATCATAGACAGTACAACCCCAAAAAGGACACTCATATGCATATTTACACGATTGTCAACCCGGTTACTAGGTATTGAAAGAATGATATGGCTTAAAAGTTAAGTGCGACAATTCGCAAGGGCTAGGTTCATGGTTACAATTGAAGGTAAGGACATACGAAAATAGGAGAGTGAAACTAGAAAGTCTTCTTGTAACAATACATCCTCACTTTGATGATAATTTCTCCACTCACCCTTATTACTTCCCAATGTGCCAACCCACAAACTAAAACTTTTTCATACATTGACATGGGATTGAGCACATTCCATTACTTTCTTTGGTCACCTTGAAACGCAATTTCCACTTCAACATTAGAGAGGCAAGGCTTCACTTTTTCTTTTCTTTTTTTTTTATTTTTTATTTTGCACAAATATATCACAGAAAATGTACATTTAATATTTTGCTCGAGCCCCTCTTTTCATTACATAACATGACCCACTTCTTTATTTCTGTGACCACTTTCCACACAACCCTTCGATTTTCAAAACATCCCCCAAAATATTCCCATTCTTTTTCTAGTTTCACTTTCTTGAAAGGGTGAGAAAATAGTGTATAATTTAAAAGGGTGGGACAATGAGGGTACAAATGAAGGCGAATGGTGGTCTAAGATAACCTCCCACGTTGTGAGAGATTCCATTCTTTTTCAAGCTCAACGGGATTCTAGCGGAAAATTTTATATAAGTGACTCGAAAGTTTAAGGCTCACAAAAAGGGATTCAAAGAATAGCCATATATATCAAGTAACCTATTGACGTGTTATTGACAATCATGCAAACATGTTCTAGGGACCCCGAGAATACACGAAGTGATCCCATAAAAGGCACCTAAGTTGATGACAATGACCAAGAATATGATACGGAAGTGAGAGGTGGTGCAATCATAATTTAAATGTTTCAATGCAATCCCAATCACCACACTAATAATAGCACATGTGATTTTAAAATTAAAGCACACTCTAATCATCACAGACTTTGGCCAACATCCCAACTATGAAAAGAACAAAATTTTTAAAATTTTCTATTTTTTTAGAGGGTGACACTATATATACTCCCCTATAAACCCACAAACTCGGAGAGTTGCCCACCCCCAAACTCAAAATATGCTATGTCCTCAGAGCAAAGAGAACAAAAGCGTGCCTTGGGCTTAACGGAGGGCAAGACACTACTAAACAATAACTAAGACAAAATTAAAACATACCTCATTGGGTTGCCTCCCAAGCAGCGCATTTGGTTAGAGTCGTTAGCCCGACCATGGTCCCAAACTTAATTGGCCTTAGCTTTGCGGCCTTTGGACCATTTCTTTTCCTCGCGGGCACAAACGCCCTTCTCTTTCCACTTCAGCTCTCCATTGTCAACAAGTAGGGGTAAAGCCACATTTATATTTGAAACTTTACGCTTGTGCTTACCCCTCTTTCTTTTCTTTTTATTGGGGTTTCCACCCCCAAACTCAACCTTTTCCGCAACCTGCAAAACACCATTCTCACAACCAAGATCAAGAGAGTTATCGTGAACAAAAATAGTAGCAAATATAGAATCAGATAAATCCCTATAACCCTCCTCACTAACTTTACGTTTTGAAGGCCCTTGTGGTAGATGTGATGGAATCGACTCTTTATGGGAGTCGTGTGGGGAGTGATACGACCCGTTACTCCTAGAGTATTGGTCGGCTTTAGTGTTACTAGCCACGGGACAAACGTCCGCATTATCCCCACTTTTCTCACATCCATTCACATCATCTTTAAAAATTGGAAAATCTGTTATGGCTCCTACAAAATCATCTTTGGGGGAGGGTTTCTTATCATTTTTAAGCATACAAAACTTACATTCCTCCCCCATACCTCTCAAGGACACCACCCCTTGACACACATCAATGGTAGCCTTAGTGTCAAACATAAATGGCCTCCCAAGCAGAATGGGAGTTTTCAGTTGTTCCTCACTTGTTCCCTCCATACACATCACATAAAAGTCAATGGGGATAATAATTTTATCAATTTTAACTAACACCCCTTCAATAACCCCTAAAGGTCTTTTGATTGAGAGATCCGCCAATTGCAAATCTCTCATGGGTGGTTTCAACTCACATACCCCCAAACTTCTAAAAACATGAAAGGGCATCACATTGACACTTGCCCCAAGATCCAACAAACCTTTAAAATTTTTGACCCCCTAAAGAAATTGGGATAGTGAAGCACCCGGGGTCTTTTTGAACATGTTTAACCTTTTCATCCTCATTATTATCACAACAATCAATATTATCAAGAGAAGATAGAAATACCTCCTCAATTTCCTCAGTTTCATCCCACACTGTTGTGATTGACTTTGCTTGCTCAGGTGGGTTTTTCTCTTTCATCAACTCTTGGGCAACCTTCACAAGTTGCTCTACTTGTGTGCCCACCTTTTCAAATGCAGCTTCTGTATTTCTATTACTCTGCTGCATCTCCATCCTTAGCTGCTGAACTGCCAGCTCCCAAGGTGCACTACCATGTTGTCCAGGTGGTGGCACATGAAGGGGTTTTACTTGCTGATTCGGATGGCCACCCCATGAATTGTAATTGCCATATTGGTTGCCTTGGGGTTGTGGCCTTTGTCCATATCCGTTGAAAGCATGTGCCTGTTCAGGATGATAGGAAAAATTTGCTGCAGTTGGACACATATTAGTCACATGAGATGATAAACCACAATTTGCACAATAATCAGTAATAACATTGGCACCATGAAGTGCCGCAGCAAATCAATTTATCAAACTTACTACTCAAGACTGCAATTTGCTTAGAAAGATTATCAGTAGAAGTCAAATCTAATACCCCCCTTATTTTACCCCTCGAACTCTTTTGTTGAGAATTAGCACTCAACATCTCGTATAAAGCTTTAGTCTCGTCCGGGGTCTTGGCTCCTATCGAGCCTCCAGCAGCATTATCAACCATTGATTGACCATTGTCATTCAAGCCATCATAAAAGGCTTGGTTCAGTGAGGGTAGTGTGAAATTGTGTTGGGGACATTGTATTAACATTGTATTAAATCTTTCCCATGCCTCATGAAAGGGCTCCCCCACATCTTGGGAAAATGTCATCAATTTCTGTCTAAAACCAGCCAACAGATGATGTGGGTAATATCTTTTAAGGAACACATCTTTCAATTCTACCCAAGTACTAATGCTGCTCGGTGCAAGCATCATCAACCATGTTTTAGCCACTCCCTTAAGAGTGTAAGGAAAACACTTCAGTCTAATTTGCTCCTCAGTCACTCCCTGTCTTAACAGAAATTGAGCAACAACAATAATATACTCTTTAAGGAACGTGAGTGCATCCTCACCAGGCAATCCTTGAAAGCTTGGCAACATGGCAAAGTATTGTCCTTTGACCTCTAGATTTTTGTCAGATCGGACAAAGACTATGCAAGAGGTAGATGTGTCTACCCGAGGTCTCAAGAAATCATTCATAGTTTGTGCCGGTGGTTCTGCCATCTCGGCTTTCTCTTCCTCTACCTCGGTGGTGGAGGGTTCTGATTCGGTGTCAGAATCTGAGAAAAGGGGATTAAAGAGGGGATCGCCCTCAAATGCTTCCTCAAGTCTATTTATGTTATCGTCCAATGGCACCAATGTAGGCTTCAATGAACGACGACCTTGCATTCACCTCTTGCATAGTGCTGTCCGAGCAAGTGTACTCACTACCAGTGTAGCAGTATGAAAATGCAGGGGTCGAATCCACAGAGACTCGTTGGTAAACAAGTAAAGTAAAAGCAATAAATTTAGTAACCACAGTTTATAACTTGATTTAGAACTAAGAGCATAAAATAAATAACAAAAACTAACTAAACGAGAAAACATATTATGAGCAGAGATTCGTAGATTGGATTTCACTTCACCATCATTCTATGCAAAATTTTACTTTTAAAACATCAACTCAACTTCTAGGATTCATTCACTTTAGCTAGGATCGACACGGTTAAGTGGCCGGATTACAATCCTAATTACTCTCTTTAATATTGTAGTTTCTATTACGGCACCACAATACTCGAAGAATACATTAAGCACGAAAGAATACAAGAACCTAACATTGATCCGATTCTATTACGGCACAGACCACGTTAATCAATTAATAGCAGTCTATGTATCAAGATCCCAAATTAATGGCGAATTCGATACCCAATTATTCAAAGACGAGTTTGTATATTAACATACATCTCAAATCTAAGAACAAGAAATTAAGATCTATTATTGAACTAGAAGGAATCAAATAGAAAGAATTAAATTACTATTGCATAGAAATCCGGATAAAGATCCAACCAATCTACAAATCTAAGAAATTTAGCTACTCATAATTTACAATGATAAAAACCTGGAATTGATGAATTCTTCTCTTCAATTGATGATTAAAGAAAAGCATAAAACTCCAAAATATGATATCCTCCCTAACTAACGTGTGGCTGCAGAATATATAGAGAATAGGGCAATTCTATGGACCCAAGCTGAGAAAAGACAAGTCTGCCCTCAATTAATACGTTCTAACTGTTGCTGATTACGGCGGAGCGCGGCCGCTCTGGATTTTGGCGCGCCCGCGCTAGTTGACAGGAACTTTGGCTTCAAAATCTTCGTTTGAGCGCGGTCGCCCTTGATTGAGCGCGGTCGCCCTTGTTGAGAAAGGGTCGATCGGCACAATATCAAGAAAGGGTCGATCGGCATAATGTAGAGAGGTTCGATCGGCACATTTGTTTTCTTCACTGGAGCGCGGCCGCTCTGGTGTTGAGCGCGGGCGCCCTTGTTGACAGTTTCTGGAGCTCGACTTTGTTTCATTCTTTCTTTGCTCCGCTCCAATCCAACTTTACTCCTTGCTCTTTTTTAGCCATAAAATACACCTTTTCTCTCTTTATACCCTGTACTCAATAAATACTCACAAACCACATCAAATATACATAAAACTCGGAAATCAAACACAAAAAAAGCCTAAAAGTGCATCATTTGGATGGGTAAATACACATCCATCAATGCGAAATATCGGGAAGGAATCTCACGGGGAGATGGCGAGATGCGGAATCTCGGAAAGGAATCTCACGAGGAGATAGCGAGATGCGAAATCTCGGGAATGAATCTCACGGGGAGATAGCGAGATGCAAAATCTCGGGAGGGAATCTCACGGGGAGATAGCGAGATGCGGAATCCCGTAAAGGAATCTCACGGGGAGATGGCGAGATGTAGATTCTCAGGAAGGAATCTCACGGGGAGATAGCGAGATGCGAAATCTCGGGAAGGAATCTCACGGGGAGATGGCGAGATGCGGAATCTCGGAAAGGAATCTCACGGGGAGATGGCGAGATGCGGAATCTCAGGAAGGAATCTCACGGGGAGATAGCGAGATGCAGAATCTCGAAAAGGAATCTCACGAAGAGATAGCGAGATGCAGAATCTCGGAAAGGGGTCTCACGGGGAGATTGCGAGATGCAGAATCTCGGAAAGGAATCTCACGGGGAGATAGCGAGATGCAGAATCTCGGAAAGGGGTCTCACGGGGAGATTGCGAGATGCAGAATCTCGGAAAGGGGTCTCACGGGGAGATAGCGAGATGCAGAACCTCGGAAAGGAATCTCACGGGGAGATAGCGAGATGCAGAACCTCGGAAAGGAATCTCACGGGGAGATAGCGAGATGTAGAATCTTAGGAAGGAATCTCACGGGGAGATAACGAGATGCAAAATCTCGGGGAAGGATCTCGCAGGGAGATGACGGGATGGGATCTCACGAGGAGATAACGAGATGCAAACTCTCGGGGAAGGATCTCGCAGGGAGATGACGGGATAGGCCTAACGAGGTCGGGTATCCTTTTTGAACGGGTATTTATGCTGAACAGTGGTGGCAACTGGTCCAG
This sequence comes from Adenophora triphylla var. japonica, assembly GCA_022495995.1. NCBI lineage: Eukaryota > Viridiplantae > Streptophyta > Magnoliopsida > Asterales > Campanulaceae > Adenophora > Adenophora triphylla. The sequence continues at coordinate 31,837 of JAFEMH010004679.1, read as the reverse complement.
GTAGTGCAGTGATGTCGAGGAATGCTCCTCTTATCAGATTAAACCTGAGTCCTCTGAAATGCTGGAGGTTCTGTGCCAGCTTTCCCATCTTTTCTGTAGTCTATTCACGGACTTCTTTCTCATCTTCATCAGTTCCACTATCGGTTCCTTCAGTTCTGCTGTCGGTTCCTTTGATGAAGTAATGGGCGAGGTCAAAACTGTAAGGTCAGAGGTTGGGGGTGCCGTAGGAGGTTCCCCTTTTGCGGGCTGCTACTTTGGTGCTGGCGAGCCTCTTGTTTTTCCTGATGTCAGCTGGTGTTGGCATATAATCGAGCCTCTGGACTGTAGTGTGGTCCTTGACTTTGATGACTTGGTGTTGGTCTTGTAACCTTTTGCCGACCCCCGTTTCTGGGATGAAGTTCATGAGTTTCATCATCTTCATGGCGAGAGGGATTTTGTCCCAAAATAGTGGAAGGTCCATGCTGCATATTTGGATCTTGGAGGTCTCCAAGGTGAACCCAGTTAATGCCATATCGTCATCATGCTTGATCTCTAACACTGGAATGCCGTTAGTGCTGGTCCCCTCGGTGGTGACGCTGTCGCCGTAGACTGTTATCAGCTTGTTGCCTTGCATGAACTTGATATACTGGTGAAGGGTGGATTCCATGCCGTTCATTTGATGCAGCCAAGGTCGTCCCAGGATGGCTGTGAAAGTGATAGGAATGTCCAACACTTGAAATTCGGTAGGGATCATCCGCTTGCCGAACCAGATGATTAGAGTAGCAACCCCGAGAACTGTGCGGGAAGTAGAATCGTAGACCTTGACAGTGTGGACTGAAGGCTTCAAGTCTGTGGGCTTGATGTCTAGCAGGTCCATCATCTTGGCGGGCAAGACATTCATTTCGGAGTCTGAACAGTGATGCAAAGCGGCTCATTGTGGTCAGCTCCAAATCTTGGTAGGTCCAAATCTGTGAGGGTGATGATGTTTCCATAGTGGATGTTGCTGATCATCTGGATTACTTCTTCTGGAGTTGCGTCCATGGGGACCATGGTGCGGACCAAACTTTCCTCTAGCTTGAGCCTGTGAGGGTATGAAGAGGTGAGCAGAGACCAAAGGGAAATGTTCGTCTGGGTCTGCTTGAGCTGAGTGAGGATCGGGTCCTCCAACATTTGAGAGGCAGAGGTTTTGGTGGTGCCTCCAGATTGCTTTGAGGTTTGATAAGTTGAACTTTGGCTGATCCTTCTGGGATTATGCTTCTTGCTGGCAGTAAGGTTGCCGGGATTTGAGACTTTCTTGTGTCTTGATGCCTGAACTGTGGTGTCAGCAGGATATTTTCGCTTTCCCACCCCTGTAGGTTCTGAAGCTGTGCTGTTTGAAGGAAGGGAAGACTTGCTGGAGAAAACTGCCCTTGCATGCTACTGTTGCCCAAAGGTGTCATGAGGATTCAAATTCTGATCTGTCGAAGTTGTATCTGAGAAGCCCCAATTTTGATTAAAACCACAATACCGGAAGATGCTTCTGACAAGCCCCAGAAATCGAAACTCAAAGTAAACCCTTGGGATGAAAAAGCTCTCTTCGTGTGGCAAAGCCCCAGTCTGAAGAAATGACTTGGTGAAGCCCCAATTTGAAGGAAGCGCTGGTCATCTATGGGGATTCTAGAGTGAATCCGATGCAGCTTCAATCTGTGTTGAATCTTATGTGGCCTAACGAGGCAACCGTCCTTGATTTTTTTCGATTGGTCAACCAAAGTGTATAAGATGTGGCTTGTAATGTATACGTGCAAGGATGTATTTTAGAGAAGTGGGAACGAATCCCAATTTTATGTGGATGCCTGGTTTAATGCAGACACCAGAACTGTATGGAAGCTCTTGCTGACAGAAAGACAGTGTTTAGCTCTATTTTTCCTATTATCGTAGAAAAAGAAGACTTGTCGAGACATCTGAAAATATGTTTTATTTATAATGATCACAAGATTGCTTTAAACCCTTTGTTAATGTTCAGGTTGTTCAACCATTAATCCCGACATGAACAAATGTCTTGATTAACCGTGAGAAGAAAGTCAACTGATGTTGCGGATCAAAGTTGGCTGTGTGTGAAAGAAAGGTTTGTGTATAGGGGAGGTCATTGATGAGACCGGGTTTATGGGATTTGTATGTGTTTATGACCGAACCATTTCTGGTTGCCTATGTTCTCCTCAGTGTAAGGAGCTCAGGTCGCCGTAGTTCTGGCTGAACTGTGTTTTGGCTTTGGGAATAGGGTATGAACATTTGTGGTCGTTTTGGTGAAAAGGCTCGGATGGGATGTTTGGATGATGAGGTACGGGCCTCGAGGTGATTCCTTGACAAGTCGTTGTTGACGGCTTCTTCCGTGATTCCATTGCTTCTTGATTAGCGTCTTTCATCGGGGGAGAAAGAATTCGAATGTAGCGTAAGGGCTTATGATGTGTTTTTGCCTTTGCTTTGACCGCTCCATTGTTATCGACAACCTCCATTCTTCGAGCTCTAACTTTGTTTGCCCATCTGTCAAGCTTTTGATAGGCGGTGCTGGGTCCTTGGCCTCACTTTTTTTTGAAGTTCTTGTTTGAACTTTTCTCTCTTTTTTTTTTTTTTGAAGTTCTTGTTTGAACTTTTCTCTCTCTCTCTCTTTTTTTTTTGAAGTTCTTGAGGACGAAGGCAAGCTCCTGCTTGAACTTTCTCGATGCGCACGAGGGCGAAGGCGAGCTCCGAGGTTGTTGTCGACATGGGGTCAATCTTTCGAGGTTGAGTGACCTTTTGTTGTTCCTTGATGTTGCCGCCGTCGTTGACTTGGTCAAGGTGATGGTGGGGACGTGTTTTGGGAAGTGTATGGCTTGATGGAGGCCTTTGTGAGGTAAGGAAAGTGTATGGGGAGGGCACCAGTCGACTTTCTCACACCGATTAATCAGAACATTAGTTATTTTCAGAGATTATTTGTTGAGCAATGCAAGTGATCATTTAGGATATAACCATTTCATTAGATGTAATGTAGGTGTGCAAATAATGTCTCAAGTCTAGCAAGAAGAGAAAAAGACACTTATTTATAGAAAATTTAAGATTAACTACAATGTCTGAGGCGGACTTGATTGAACGAGGAAAGTACTAGAACCTACGAAGGTTGACCAAAAGACAATTGACAGGTCTCGAGGATAGGTAGCCCCTACTCTAGCTGCTCTTTTGTTGTTGAACTGCCAGGACGCTTGAGCTTTCCATTTTCTGTTAACTTTTGAATTCCATACCGCAGACCGAGGCAGTGATCAATTATGTGCCCATGATACTTGTGGAAGTGGAGGGATTTGAGGCCATGGAGCAGCTGGAGCAGATACAAGTTGTTTGAAGAAATGGGTCGGAAAAGTCATGGGGACGAAACTTGATGACTGAGCATATTGCTGGAAGGAAGTGAACCTGGGAGGATTTTGAGGGATATTGGGATCTGTTTGAGAGGATAAAGCGTTGCGGTGGTTGTATTGAGTTAAAGGGGTATTATTGGCTTGGCCGTATATGACAGGGGTGCTTTGAGAGGTGGCAGTATGAAGCCTTGGTCGGCTATCTCCTTGATTTGAAGGATTCCCGTAGCTGGACGGTGGAGGAACCTGGTTGAAGGTTTGGGGAGCTGATCATGAAGGATCGTCGTCCTCGATTATGATGAAAGTACCATCTGGCTGGGGGATAGCTCCTATACCTTGCTCATTCAGAAGCTGTACCATGAAATTCTGCTGATCCTTTTTCTGTTTCTTGTGAACCTCACAAGCCCGGATGGCTTCTTCCAGTGTCATATCTGTTACCGGTGGCGGGGTTCCATTCCCGTCATGATTTCTCGGTGAGTCTGACATGTCGGAGAGTCTGGCTGAAGGAACTGAAGGAACTGAAGGAACTGAGGAACTGTCTGATGCTGCCGTAACTGTAATTCTGGCGAGGCGCTGACCCGGAATTCTGAACCACTGTTTCATTGTTGCAGGGAACGAGAGGTATGGCTTAGTTTTCGGGAGGGGTATTTGGCTCAAGGCTTTAAGGCTCGTGCAACGTGCATTTACTACTTTAAAACACGATTTCTAATGATCCTCACTAGTCGGAAAAGATTGGACTTTGAAAGGTTGAGATCGAAAATTGGACCGTGAAAGGTCGAGATTTAAAGTTTTGAAATCGGACCGTGAGGGTCTCGATTGAGGATTGGACCGCGAAGGTCACGATTGGAGACTCGGACCGAGAGGGTCGGGATTCACTTTTTGAGATCGGACCGCGAAGGTCTCGATTGGAGATTGGAGATCGAACCGCGAAGGCCGGGATTAACTTTTGAGATCGGACCGCGAAGGTCTCGATTGGAGATCGGAGATCGGACCGCGAAGGTCGGGATCGACTATTTGAGATTGGACCGCGAAGGTCTCAATTGGAAATCGGTGATCGGACCGCGAAGGTCGGGATCGACTATTTGAGATCGAACCGCGAAGGTCTCGATTGGAGATCGGAGATCGGACCGCGAAGGTCGGGATCGACTATTTGAGATCGAACCGTGAGGGTCTCGATTGGAGATCGGAGATCGGATCGCGAAGGTCGGGATCGACTATTTGAAATCGGACCGCGAAGATCTCGATTGGAGAGTGGATATCGGACCGCGAAGGTCGGGATCGACTATTTGAAATCGGACTGTGAGGGTCGTGATTGGGGATTGGACCGCTAAGGATACGATTTGAGATTAGAAATTGAACCGTGAGGGTCCCGATTGAGGGTTGGACCGCGATGGTCGAGATTTGAGATTTGAAATCGGACAGTGAGGGTCTCGGTTAAGGGTTGGACCGCGAAGGTCAGGATTTGAGATTTGAAATCGGACAGTGAGGGTCTCGGTTGAGGGTTGGACCGCGAAGGTCAAGATTCGAGATTTGAAATCGGACCGTGAGGGTCTCGATTGAGGGTTGGACCGCGAAGGTCGAGATTTGAGATTTGAAATCGGACCGTGAGGGTCTCGATTGAGGGTTGGACCGCGAAGGTCGGGATTTGAGATTTGAAATCGGACCGTGAGGGTCGCGATTGAGGATTGGACCGCTAGGGGTCGAGATTCGAGATTTGAAATCGGACCGTGAGGGTCTCGATTGAGGGTTGGACCGCGAAGGTCGGGATTTGAGGATTGGACCGCGAAGGTCATGATTCGAGATCGGACCGAGAAAGGTTGCGATTGAGGATTGGTCCGCGAAGGTCGAGATTAGAGATCGGACCGAGGAAGGTCGCGATTTGAGGATTGGAGCGCTAAGGTCACGATTTGAGGATTGGACCGCTAAGGTCGAGATTAGAGATCGGACCGAGGAAGGTCGCGATTTGAGGATTGGACCGCTAAGGTCACAATTTGAGGATTGGACCGCTAAGGTCGAGATTTGAGATTTGAAATCGGACCGTGAGGGTCGCGATTGAGGAGTGGACCGCGAAGGTCTCGATTTGAGATTTGAAATTGAACCGTGAGGGTCTCGATTGAGGGTTGGACCGCGAAGGTCGAGATTTGAGATTTGAAATCGGACCGTGAGGGTCACGATTGAGGGTTGGACCGCGAAGGTCGAGATTTGAGATTTGAAATCGGACCGTGAGGGTCGCGATTGAGGATTGGACCGCGAAGGTCGAGATTTGAGATTTGAAATTGGACCTTGAGGGTCGCGATTGAGGGTTGGACCGCGAAGGTCGAGATTTGAGATTTGAAATCGGACCGTGAGGGTCTCAATTGAGGGTTGGACCGCGAAGGTCGAGATTTGAGATTTGAAATCGGACCGTGAGGGTCTCGATTGAGGGTTGGACCGCGAAGTTCGAGAATTGAGATTTGAAATTGGACCGTGAGGGTCTCGATTGAGGGTTGGACCGCGAAGGTCGAGATTTGAGATTTGAAATCGGATCGTGAGGGTCTCGATTGAGGGTTGGACCGCGAAGGTCGAGATTTGAGATTTGAAATCGGACCGTGAGGGTCTCGATTGAGGGTTGGACCGCGAAGGTCGAGATTTGAGATTTGAAATCGGACCGTGAGGGTCTCGATGGGTTGTACCGCGAAGGTGAGATTTGAGATTTGAAATCGGACCGTGATGGTCTCGATTGAGGGTTGGACCGCGAAGGTCGATATTTGAGATTTGAAATCGGACCGTGAGGGTCTCGATTGAGGGTTGGACCGCGAAGGTCGAGATTTGAGATTTGAAATCGGACCGTGAGGGTCTCGATTGAGGGTTGGACTGCGAGGGGTTGAGATATGAGATATCGGACCGAGGAAGGTCGCGATTAAGGATTGGACCGCGAGGGGTCAAGATATGAGATATCGGACCGAGGAAGGTCGCGATTAAGGATTGGACCGCGAGGGGTCGAGATATGAGATATCGGACCGAGGAAGGTCGCGATTGAGAGTTGGACCGCGAGGGGTCGAGATATGAGATATCGGACCGAGGAAGGTCGCGATTGAGAGTTGGACCGCGAGGGGTCGAGATATGAGGTATCGGACCGAGGAAGGTCGCGATTAAGGATTGGACCGCGAGGGGTCGAGATATGAGATATCGGACCGAGGAAGGTCGCGATTGAGAGGTGGATCGCGAGGGGTCGAGATATGAGATATCGGACCAAGGAAGGTCGCGATTAAGGATTGGACCGCGAGGGTCACTATTTGAAAGATTCCCGAGATGGGACCATGCAATTGTTATTCTATTAAATGTTTAAGTTTACTGAAAACACGTTTTTCTCAGATTCCTAAATGGTTGGAAAAGATTGCTCTTCTTTTTCGCAACTACCCTAGGGCTTGGATCAGTGGATCTCGGCACTACGTTTATAAGCCCCTCGTTTTTCACCTGTAAATCGTCTTCCCGGGATGGACAATCCCGAGCGAGGGTCCTATAAGGCAAGCGAGTTCCACCGACAAAGGGAAAAGTGAACTTAAGGCTAGCTGGTCATGTAAACTTTCAACGTATGTGACATGCGGGTCACGGTCGAAGTCAACATCCTTAAGTTAAGGCAGAAATCGTGCCGAAATTTCGGCATGACTTCTCCTGATTCGGTTGCGCGAGGGGCCTTAGCTTTTGGCGTTGGCCAAGTTGTGGCTGGCACGGTGCATACGTTGAGGGTTTGGTGACACGATGTCACATTGAACCTTCGGGTATGTTTTTTGGCTAGGCTCCGCGTCAAAGTCAAGGCTGAAAAGCTAAGACTTCGGGTCGGGGACGACCTTCGGTCTCAACTTTTAAGTTTGACTTGTGAGGGAGACCGACGTAAAAAACATACACTTGGGCTTTATGACACGTGCTAAGCCAAAAACCAATCGGGGTCTTGGACAAAGTGTGACACAAAGAGTGCATGGCTTACACGGGCTAGGATGGGCTGTTTGGGACGACCCCGTACGCGCTCGAAAGGTGTTTGGCAGACCAACCGAGCTGCAACTGAATGGTCATCCCGGGTTACGGGTCGTAGTGTGCAGTGTACCGAGGCAGCAAGTGCGCGTAGCGTGCGGTGTACCGAGGCAGCAGTGCAAGTAGTGTGCGGTCACTAAATTCTTTTTCTGAGTAAAATAGAGATTTTTCAGAATGCGTTTTAAAGAATTTATGCGCAGTTCAAAATATAGCACAACGAATCAAGTATGAACGGAAATGCACGAACATGTTATGATTTTGAAAGAGATGAAGAAAGCAACATCTTTTTTTTTGAAACAGTCCAATGTTTTGAAATCGGAACTGTTTGAAATTTCCTTTTTTTGAAAAGAAAAGCAAAGTAACACGAATCATAAAGAAAACACACACGCACACAAAAAACGAGGAAGGGTAAACGAAAGTTTGACCCACTGAATGTTTTTAAAACAACGGCAGTTTTGAAAAACATGTTACGTCCCCAGCAGAGTCGCCAACTGAAATTACCCGGATCGCGCGGACTGCGGCGAGCGGTTCTTTCGAATGGACTTCACTTGGAAAAGAGAGTCGCCACGCCGTTTTGTATTATGAGCCCAAACTTTGAAAATGGCTTTGAAAACAAGGTCGTTTTTATTGGTAGCAAAAACTTGGAAAAGGCTTTGAAAATGGGACGTTTTGATTGGTAGCCAAAACTTTACAAAAGGCTTTAAAGGACCAGAGATTTTTAGGTTCGGAGGTCACGTTACGTTTCGGGAAGAGTATATTGAGATCACCCGAAATGCCTCGTATGATGAGTCTTTCTACCTTTCTCGAAAAGTGTGCGTGTGTGTGTTCGTGTTGCTTTTGAAAATGAGCTTGAATGACAAGCTTTAATCTTGGTTTGAATGACAAACGTTTATTTTGGTAAAAAGGGCGTTTGAATGACAAACGTCGATTTTGAGACGGAAATGAGCGTTTGAATGTCAAACGTCGGTTTTGAGACGGAAATGAGCGTTTGCGTGGCAAACGTCGGTTTTGAGTTTGAAAAGGAGTTCGAATGACGAACTTTTGGTTTTGAACCGGGCATTACGATGTTACCCATTTTGATGAAAATGATGGCAAATAGAAGACGATCAACAAGTCAGTTTGTGACTCGAATGTTTAAAGTAAATGCGATCAACAAACCGAACGGTTTGGACTGTAAATGACAGTATTGAATTGACAGTATCAACGAACCAAACGGTTCGGACGGTAAAAGTGCGATCGACGAGCCAAACGACTCGGACTGTAAAAGTGTGATCGACGAGCCAAACGGCTCGGACTGTAAAGATGCGATCGACGAGCCAAACGACTCGGACTTGTAAAGTGCGTAAAGTAAGTGCGATATCAATGGATCAAACGATCCGGACTTGTAAATGACGATCACGAACCAAACGGTTCGGACTGTAAAGTTGTGAATCGACGGATCAAACGATCCGGACTATAAATGACATAAATGTAAAGAACGGGACCGGAACGCCATTTTAACCCGAGATTACTTCTCTTACGGGAGATAAGAGGATCTTGGGGTAAAACGTATCGGACCCCGTAGACGGCGTTACGTCTACATTGAGAGTGAGAGTTTACCAAATTTGGTGTTGACTCTTTGGATCGGGAGGACGTATATGGGATACGAAAAAGTGTTTGAAAGGTGTTTCGGAGTGTTTGGACAGAGTTTCCCCTTTTATTTGGTGTTTAGGAACCTAGGGATTTGGGCAGCGTTTCGACTCGAGTCGGTTTAGCTTGTGTCAGAATCCACCGATGAGTAGCACGAGGGCCCCCGATAGAGAATTCTGCCAACGAGTAGCATGAGGGCCCCCGAAGAGCGGAAGAAAGACTAGCATTTTGTGCTAGGGGGAGGAGAGAGGAGAGAAATGGTGTAGGATTTATGAATGGGAAGGGTAGTATTTATAGGAGGGGAAACTTGGGGAAGGAGGTTATGTTGCTTAGCCTGGTGGGTTTTGTAAAAGAGTCCGGCCGGACTATACCTGAATTTGGGGACATTTTGGTCATTTGGCCTTGAGTTTGACACGGTTTGGACACGGTTTGACTTAACCTGTAAAACAGTCCGGCCGGCCTATTCCTAAAATTGGCTATTTTTCCAGATTGAACTAGCTATATGCGTAGATCTTGTTCTCGCGTTCGATTTGATATGTGGTGGGCCCAAAACGGAGTTCGTATGAGGGAGTTATGACCTCCGGAAGGTCGGGACGCTCGAAAACAGCAAATCGAATTCCGGAAGACCCCGAAAAGTGCGTTTTTCAGGGAAAGATGTACTTTTACGTGTGATAACGTGTGTTGAGTACGCTTTGACTTCGGGATACACGGGGCAGTCCCGGGATGTCTCGTTGACTCGAGAACGGGGAGCTTAACGGGTTTCGGTTAACTTGGAAAGGGCTAGTTAACGAATTCTGGTTAACTTTTAACGGATTTTGACGATCCAGATTTGGGTACTTACAGGTAGTAACTCTTATTTAATCTTTATGCTAAACTTTTAATTATCCTTTAATTGTGGTTTTAGATCATCCTAATATTCTTAATTTGTATTTGGTACAATTCTTGCACTTGCGTGGAGAATTGTGCATGAACACTATTAGGGTGATTGGACTCGATTGACGATCTTGCGTGAATCGATTGAGTCTAGGTTTCATCAATTCTTTTGTTCTTAATGAATTGAGCTTTTGTTGGTTTGATCTTGCGTGATAATTGATAATTGCTCAATAATAGAATTGCAACCCGGCCATCTAACCGTCCCAATTCTTATAAAAGTGAAGAAACCCTAGAACCCAATTAATATTTTTATCATTCAAAAGCATAAAGAGATAATATGTGGTGAACCCAATCCGTGGGCTAGTTGTTTTAATCCTTGAATTACTTCCTTGATTCTGTTTATTTGCTATTTCGATTGCTTAATTTTCGTATTGTTATTAGTTTTAATAAATCAAAAATCAAAACCCCCTTTTGGTTACTTTTCGCATTAATTAAATCAACTTGTTAAACACGCAAGTCTCTGTGGTTCGACCTTACTTGAACCTGCTACTTCGGTTCTTGTACTTGCAAGGTTTTATTACACAGTGGAATTTTATCCATCAAGTTTTTTACGCCGTTGCCGGGGACTTGTTGTGAATTTTAACAAATTTATTTAATCGGTGCATGTTTGGTAGACGTTCGCTGAACTTCCCGATAGTTCCTGCGAACGATTTTATCGACAGAGTTGGTAGGGGCATTCCCCCTATAAGAGAATTAGACACCGAGTCTGAAACTTCTGTCACCGAGACAGTTGTTGAATTAAGGGAGTTGGAAACTTCTTCCACTGAGGAAGAAGAAGAATTTAATTTTGAGATGGCAGACCAAATTATGAATGCTTTTGCCAGGCCAAAAGTTGACACATCGGTGTCGTGCATAGTGTTGCCCGATGCAGCACTGGCATATGAAATAAAAGGCCAATATTTTAACATGCTCCCTAATTTTCATGGCTTAGCTGGTGAGGATGCATTGGCATTTTTGAGAGAATTCATGTCTACTGTGAGTGGGTTCCCTATAAAGGAGGGTGTTACTTTGGAGCACTTGAGACTGAAGTGTTTCCCGTATGCATTGAAAGATAAAGCCAAAACTTGGCTATTGTTACTTCCTCCGAGTAGCATCACTACTTGGGATGCTTTGCATGATGCTTTTCTTACTAAAATTTACCCTTATGATGCATTGACTAATTTTAGGGTGAAAATTATGGGATTTGCTCAGGAATCGGGGGAAGCCTTTCACGAGGCATGGGATAGGTTTAATATGTTACAAATTCAGTGCCCCCACCATAACTTTCCTGCTTCCATGCTGCATCAAACATCTTATGGGGCTTTATCCCCTTAATACCAATTAATGGTTGATAATGCAAACAGAGGAAGTTTGGGAAGTAAGACTGCATAACAAGCTGCGTAAACTGCTTGAGATGTTAAGTGCTAACTCTCAAATGTAAGGGGTCAAGGGGGGCAACAAGGGGAGTGAATGAGGTAGGGCTGAGCAACGAGATTGCTAAGTAGGTTGCATTACTAAACCAAAGATTTGATAAATTAGCTTTGCAAAATGCTTCTTTTTCTTCTATGCCTTCTACTGCTCATCTTGTTTATGATAGTTGTGTTACATGTGGATCTAAATCTCATGATTATAACTCATGTCCCACTACTAGTCCCTATAGCTATGACACCGAGCAGTACATGTGCGATGCAAGGATTTGGTCGACGTTCCCACCAAGCAACAATCGCACGGGAATACATACAATCCAGGATGGCAAGCAGGCCGAGAGATCCCAATTTGTCATGGGGTGGAAATCAACGTAATAAAACTATCCATCCCCAACCACCTCGGGGCCCTATGAGAGGAAGAAAGAGCCTTTGGAAGAGGCCATGGATCGATGAGACCGGAGCAACTTCAAGCAAGGGCAGAGCAAAGAAGAAGGGGCAACAACCAAGCTGGTGCAATGAAAAAGTTGGAGACCCAACTGGGTCAATGTTGGTGTAATGCCCTAGGCTATAGTTATGATTGACTTGAACCGTTATGTATCATCTTTATTATTTATTATAGAGCGCATTTATTCTATTCATTATATGTTTGCATGTTTGTTATATTGAACTGCGTCCCTAGTTGTTGAGAACAACTAGTATAAGTTGGTAATAGATAATCATAGAGATGATCATTTGCATGGAGATGCACATTACTGTAAGTATCCCAATCTGGATCACCCTCTTCCGAGCATCCGGGAAACACCGCAGACTCACTCAAACGCAGTCTCGAACACCCGAAACCCTCAAAAGGCCCTCAACTTGGGGTGTCTCAGTTGCAGTTCGTTTGGCCTTCCTACGCCTCTCGGACGCGCACGGGATCATTCCAAACATTCCATCCTAGCCAAGTGTCAACCATGCACGTTTGAGTCTTGAGTCACACTCTGTCCAGACTCGGTTGGTTTTTGCCCAGTCCGTGTCATACAGCCTGGATACATATCCCATGACCGGCCATTTTCTGAGTCGAAGCTCGGAACTCAAGATCCCTTGCGCAAGCAAAGCGATAAAAGGTCATGCTAAAATCTTGACCCGATCTTGATTTTTCGAAGCTACGCCCAGACGATGTTCTGTCCCGGATATACATCCATGCCCACATGACACCATGTCATCAAGCCTTTATACGTCAGCCATGACGATATGACCCAGCCAACACCTAATGTCACAGATCCCTTGCGCAAGCAAGGTAAAGAGAGGTCATGCCGAACTCTTGACCCGATCTTGACTCAGGTGCCGGCTCGGCTCACTATTCACATGGCTAACGTATTAAAACGAACATGACAGGCTCGGTCCTTAGGTTCAATTTTTATTTTAGGCCTGTGGAAACCGCTTGCCCTATAGGACCCTCGCCCGGGGCTGTCCACCCCGGGATGTCGAAATACAGGTGCAAAACGAGGGGCTTATAGCCGCACAGATGGTCTCCACTGACCCAGGATCTAGCATAGTTGCGAAAAAGAAGAGCAATCTTTTCCAACCTACCTAGGATTCTGAGAAAACACTGTTTTAAGTAAATTAAAACAACAACAAAAAAAAAAGCGAAAACCGCATGTCACGTGAGCTTTCCCCCTTTTATCCCGAAAGGCCTTCCCATGTCTAAACCTTACCCGTCACCCCCTCCAGTGAACCGAGAGTGATCGAGAGTACCCGGGAACTATTCTCCCAGTGTCAAAGCCGCAAGGTCCAACATCCTTCCCAGCACAGCCACTAGGGCAGTCCGTCAACTCCCCATGGCCAAGTCGGTGGATAACAGCGAGGAAAACGGGACCTTACCCCCGGGAAATCTCCCAACAATGGAGGAAGTTTGGCAAGTCCTCATGGCTCTTGAGAAACGCCAAGGCGAACAGCAAGCCTGGATCGAAGGTGCCATGCACCACTTCGGAACGTTAGCCATTCCCCGATCACTCGGGACTCCCAAAGAAATGCCCGCTCCCGCAGCTCCTAACGTCTCTCATTGTCTCCCAGAAGTCAACCTGTTGCCCTCGTACGAGCCATGCAGCTACGACATAAAGCCACAAGACCCCCCGGGGGAAGACGTGTCCGGTCAACATCCTGAGGTCCCGATACCACCGCCAAACAACGAACACATTTGGTGGGACGTCTGCGATTGCACCGCTTGTCTGGAAACGGAATTCCAAGATGAAATGAACGAGGGTCGCCCTCGAAGAAAGAAGAAACCCTCTTCTCAACAAAAACTGAAGAAGAGATACGAATCTGGCGACCCCACAGTCGGAACCCTTGGAGAACCATCAGGAAAGTTTGACTACTACGTCATCTACTCCAGCAAATCTCCTCAGCCTAGCTCTGCACAAGGCCACGACAACGTCTGCTCCATGATCAGCTGGGACGAGCTCCGCACCGCCACCAACGGACCGAGGGTCCAGATACCTCAACCCCTGTCTTGGGAAGATCTCAAAGCCACTGTTGACGCTACAACAAAAGCAATGACGGTAAACGAACTGAAATGCGCAGTATGGCCCTACGCCAACTAAGGCCCTCTCATTACAGAAATATGAGAGACAAGTAAAGCAGCCAAGCCAGAGGTGAACGTACTGACACATTCCGGTCAAATCCCGACGAATCCTCCACGGGCAGACAAAAGGCCAGCCATGCCTGAGCCTCGAACTGAAAAGGGGCCCTATGCCAAAGAAGCCAAAACCCTTGACCCGAAGGCTGAGGATCCTGTCTTAACTCAGCTCAAGCGTACTCAGGCTAACATCTCACTTTGGTCCTTACTCACTTCCTCTTACCCGCACAAACTCAAGTTGTAGGAAAGCCTGGCACAGACCATGGTACCCATCACCGTGACACCAGATGAAGCAGTTCAGATGATCGGTAACATTCATTACAGCAACATCATCACGTTCACGGAGCTTGACCTCCCAAAATTTGGGGCTGACCACAAAGAGCCTCTATACATAACAGTTCAACTTGACGAGCGCCGCCTCCCTCGGGTCTTGGTAGTGTGATGATGGCCACCGGAATTTTTACGTTTTTTGAAAAATCAAAAAACGGAGTCGCCACGCCATTTTTATTTTAAGGGCCAAAACTTTGAAAAATGCCCAAAATGAGAGATTTGAGTTCGGAGGTCACGTTATATTCCGGGAAGAACGTTAGGGTTCATCCGGAATGCCTTGTAAAACGAGTCTTCCTAGCTTAAAACCATTTTTGTGTGTGTGTGTGTGTTTCTTTGGTTAAAATAAATGCAAACTGAGAAAACTAAAAATTGAAAACTCTTTGTAAGATATTAAACAAGTCCCATGATTTTTGGTATGATTTTAGGGTTGAGTTTTGGTACTCAAAAGACTCCTTGAAGTTGAAAGTCAATTCTGCCAGAATGAAAAAGACAGTGGACACTTGATTTTAAAAAGGATTTAAGAGTTCTAAAATTTCAGAATCTGGGAAAAGTCAGAGAATGAAAGTTGTTCAAAACATCTTAAATAAGGTTACTGAAAAATATTTTTATAATTGGAGATGATTTGATGGACCAAAACCCTCTGGAAATCACAGATGTGAAATCTGGATTTCCAGAGACTGCTAAAATGACCTTTGGAAAATAATTTGGAAAAGGCAGTTAGACTCACGTAAAAAATAAAGTAAAAATATGTCTGGAATACAATGGATGTTGGCTACAAAAAGTATTTTGTAGTCAACACCAAATTCCAAGTTTTACTGTGTCCAAAAAATAGGAAAATGGACTGAGGTCACAGAAAATGTGCTACTGGACAGCAACATATTATTTGAAGGAAAAATGTGATTTTAAGGGTTTTGCATCCATGCTCGTCCCCATTTCCTTAGGCTTTGATTAGTTATCACTAAACATGTTTAGTGGTGATCTACTATATCAAGCCATCCTTAAGTACATTAGGACTTGAAGCACTTCATTTGCTTGGGACGGGGAGATTTAACATGAAATAAAGATTAATGTATGAAAATGATTTTAAGTCAAGGATGTATCAACTCTAGAGTGGATTTCTAAGGTGGTCATTAGGATGACCATCCTTGAGATCTTTGAACTCAATGTATCAACTTCACCCTTTTTGTAACTTAAGAACCTTAATGATCTTCATCCATGGAAATTGTTCCAAGGTGAAGATCTTAGGCTTGTGAAAATACATTCAAGGAAGTAGGAAACAATTTGGACCTTTTAAAATGGCCATCCATGGAAATTTATTCCAAGGTGACTTCATTTTAGGTCAAGTAACAACTATTTTATGTAAGATAAAAGACAACCATTTAGAAGGAATGTTGATCCTTATAGAAGATCATCCATGGAGATGAACTTCCATGGAGATCCCCTTGAACAACAAGTGGAAGAACAAGTTACATCTTTAAGGTATGAGATGCATGCATGGATGAGGGAGGTTTAAGGTAAGGAGAAGGAGGTTTTACCAATGGTGGTATCCTATCTTCCTTGGATTTGTGTTTGAGACTTGAATTTGAGAGTGTTTAGTGAGTGAGATTTGGAAAAATGATTAAGAAAAAGGTGGCAATTTAAGGAATTCCCACTGTTTTCTATAATATTTTCGCCAGGATGCTGTTGTGAGTGAAAATGTTGTTTTTAAAATGGAGCTGAGGGGCTCTATTTATAGGCCACTGGGGGTGACAAAACCATCCGCGCGGATTACATTTCTGTCCGCGCGGATCCAAATGCCAGCGTGCACTGTTCATTTAATGCTGCTCCAGGCTTTGGACAAAAGGAATATTTTTTTCAAATACTCAACCAGCTGTTATTTACAGATTACTGTTTTCGGATTTTTACCCTTTGTGAGATTCCTTACCTTGTTTAACTCCAAATAGCAATCCCCAACTTACCCTTGCTTTGTTAGAAAAGTTAGGTTTTGTTAGAAAAGTTAAGGTTTAGGTTAAGGATGTGAAGGCTTTCGTTAATTTTCTAACGAGAATACTATCAATTCAAATTGGAGCACTTACAGGTAGATGGGGGATCAGCCATGAACGTTCTTCCATCCAAAATGATGGATTTGCTAGGGATCAAGACCACTGATCTGAAACCCTCAACTCGGACCATCAAATCATACGACTCAACGTCTCGCTCAGTCTTGGGAATAGCCACCCTGAACCTGTGGTTCGGAAAGCAGATGGTCCCGACCGACTTCCAAGTCATCGACATCCCGATCACATTCACTGCCATCTTGGGGCGCCCTTGGCTACACCAGATCAATGGGGTGGCCTCCACCCTCCACCAGTGCGTCAAGTTCGTCCAAGGAACAGACCTTACCATCATCTACGGTGATAGCATAACCACTGAAGGAACCGACACAAATGGCGTCCCGATCTTGGAGATCAAACACGACAATGACGGCATGATGCTGACAGGGTTCACCATCGAAAGCCCAAAGGCCCTGGTGTGCCACATAGACCTGCCTTTGATTTGGGACCAGATCCCTCCCCCGATGAAAATAATGAAGCGCATGAACTACATCCCGGGGCTTGGTTTGGGAAAACGCCATCAAGGTACCCAACAAATCATCGAGATCAAAGAACAGAATACCCTCCATGGCCTGGGATACATTCCTACTCCCGAAGACGCTGCGGAAGACAGAAGGGCTGCACGGAAACGCTCCGCTAATAGCAAAAGAGGCTTGCACGCAATCTCCGATCTCCGCCCTTACAGCTTCGACATGACCAGGTACTTCAGAAAGAAAGCCGACAGTTTGAACGAAGACACAGAAAAAGGGACAGAGCTGATCAGCGCCCAACAAAGCTGGCCGACAACCATGGACAAGCTCCAGCGGAACCTGGCAAGATTCAGAGGCCTCAAGGCAAATCCCGTTAGAAGAGCATTTCTCGATGCACCAACTCTGTCGGGACCCACGACCACCACTATTCACAATGAATTCCGGTTCGGGAAAACCCCCTCTTTGGCAGAAGAACTCGAAAAACTCTCTGTCAACACCCCTGCCCCCATCAAGCGGGACGAGTCTGCATTCGAGCTTGCAATGCCCAAGACAAGAACGGAAGACCCCGCAGACGATGCCTGGAACGAGCCACTGCTCCACCAGCTCTTCAGTGAAGAAATCGAGGTGCCGGACCTAATCGATTTTGTTTCGATAACTCTATGATAGCCATGATCGGAACGGCGGCACAAAGCCTTTCAACTCCCGCCTCCTATCAAGCTCATTTGCCACTCAATAAGCCGGGCCTCCTTCTCCGGACCCACCACCAGCAAAAAGGACATGATCGAACAACTTGGTCGACCCTCGCGTCCTAGAGCCCAGTGTCAAAGCCCATCCTGAGTCCATTATCTTTGAATTCGAGTCTCTCGAGTCATCTGATGGCCTCACGCCAGAAGATTACGAACTCATTGCCAATAATGTATTCCCGTATGCTCTTAATGAATGCTTCGATCTTTCCGAGTATCCTCTCATTGCATCTTTAACAACTGATAAATTAACTAACACACAAACAGTTAATAACGATTCACTTGATAAAGAAGCAGACACATTAAACGAACAATACATTAAGCACATCTTTAAGCATGTTTTCAAACGAGAGAAAAACCGGGCCCAAGCTGCCGAGGAGGTTTTAACCAAAGTGAATTTGGGAACTGCTGAAGAGCCAAAAGAGTCACAAATCAGAAGTTTTTTCATCGGCACAGAGCAAAACGCATTGACTGCACTGCTCAAAGAGTTCGTGGACGTGTTCGCTTGGTCTTACCGAGACATGCCCGGATTAGATCCAAACATAGTAGAACATCGGATTCCCTTGAATCCCGAGGCTAAGCCCATCAAACAAAAGCTACGCCGGATCAAGCCAGAATGGTCTTTACAAGTCAAGGAAGAGATCGAAAAGATGCTCCGCGTCGGCTTCATCAGGTGATTGAGTACCCTACATGGCTCTCCAACATAGTCACGGTCACGAGGCCCGATGGAAAAGTCTTGGCTGGCATGTGGACTTCCGAGATCTCAACAAAGCAAGTCCCAAGGACGACTTTCCACTACCAAAAATTGACATGTTGGTAGACACTACAGCCAATTTCGAGGTCAAGTCCTTCGTGGACGGGTTTGCCGGCTACAATCAAATCAAGATGGCCGAAGAAGATCAAGAAAAAATAGCCTTCACAACCCCCTGGGGAACCTACTGCTACACAGTGATGCCGTTCGGACTAAAGAACGCTGGGCTTACTACCAACGGGCAAAGAACCGCCCTCTTCCACGACATGATCCACAAAGAGATCAAAGTGTACGTCAATGAAATGATCATCCACTCAAAGGGATCATATGGACAACACCTCACGAACCTGAGAAAGTTTTTCAATCGCCTCCGGAAACACTCAATGAGGTTAAACTCTGCCAAATGCACATTTGGGGTCAGCCGAGGTAAAGTCTTGGGATACATGGTCACCGAGCGAGGCATCGAGGTTGATCCTCAAAAGATCAAAATCATTATCGAAATGAGACCACCGCAAACTCAAACAGAGGTAAAAAGCTTTATGGGCCAACTGCAGTATATCAGCCGCTTCGTCAATCAGTTGACCTCCATGTGCGAGCCAATCTTCAAACTGATGAAAAAGAATGCCGACGTCGAATGGAACTCAGAATGCCAAGATGCCTTTGAAGCAATAAAGGCGTACCTTGTGAGTCCTCCGATTCTCTGTCCTCCCCACGAGGAGAAGCCACTGTTGCTATACCTAACTGTGACCGAGCACCTTGCATCGGAGCCATGCTCTGTCAAGAAAAGAAGGAGTCACGATTCGAGAACGCCATCTACTTCGTCAGTCGAAAGTTTCAAGGCAGCGAACTCAACTACTCAGCCCTCGAGAAAACCTGCACAGCTCTAGTATGGGTCGTCGGAAAATTACGACACTACATGCAGTCGCACACGGTGCACTTGGTTTCCAAAATGGACCCAGTCAAATACCTCTTCGACAAACCATCTCTGTCAATGAGGCTCGCCAAATGGTCTTTCTTCCTAGCGGAATTTGACATCAAGTACGTGAACCAAAATTCAATCAAGGGACGGGCAATGGCCGAACAGCTGGCTGACTTCCCAACCGACGAGGCTCGAGGCCCTGAACCACAATTTCCAGACGAAGGAATCTTCGCACTCGAAGGCGAAAATCGATGGCAACTGTTCTTCGACGGAGCAGCCAACAAAAGAGGAAACGGCATCGGTATGCTCTTGGTCGACCCCAAGGACGAGCACACCCCAATCGCCATAAAGCTAAATTTCGAGGTAACCAATAATGCTGCCGAATACGAAGCCTGCGCCGCCGGACTAGAGGCCGCACTCGAAAGGAACGTCCAGAAACTCGAAGTCTATGGGGACTCAGCCCTGATCATCAACCAAGTTTCCAACAAGTGGAAAACAATAGACCCAGGCTTGCAAAAGTACCACGCCTGCATGGAGGACCTCATCACACAATTCGAAGAGGTCACCTTCCACTACTTGCCAAGAGACCGAAATCGATTTGCAGACGCCCTAGCCACCTTGGCTTCACTCGTGGAGATCCCCGAGGGAAGGGCAATCAAGCCCTTCAAAGTCGGACGAAAGGAAATTCCCGCCTACTGCTGCGAGATCGAATCAGAGCCCAAGCCCATCAATGAGCCATGGTACAACCAGATCTTCCAATACCTCAAAAACGGGGAAACCGTCTTCATGAACGAGGAAGGTCAACGCAGGGAAGGAGTCAAAGCCAAGAGCATCATGGCCCTAAAATGCCTCGCCTCTCACTTTGTCATCCTTGGGGACATGCTATACAAGAAACGCTACCAAGGACCGCTCACATCTTTGCATCGGCCCGGGGAGGAAGCAAACGAGCTCATGAACGAAGTCCACAATGGGGCTTGCGGCCCCCACATGAATGCCAGAGCCATGATGCAAATCATTCTTCGGATGGGCTACTACTGGATCTCCATGGAGGCAGACTGTATCCACTTTGTCCGAAGCTGCGACAAGTGTCAATGGTTCTCCAACCTCAATCATCTACCTCCTCACGATCTCTACTGCATGACTACACCCTGGCCCTTCGCCACGTGGGGAATCGACGTCATCGGGAAAATCGCTCCGCCAGGTAGCAACGGCCACGAGTTCGTCTTGGTAGCCATCGACTACTTCACCAAATGGGTCGAAGCCAAGTCCTACAAGGTGCTCACCTCCAAGAAAGTGGCACATTTCCTCAAGGAAAACATCATCTGCCGATACGGCATCCCGAATGAGGTCATATCAGACAACGGCTCCCACTTCGAAGGAGAATGCGACAGACTGCTGGCCGAATTCAAGATCACATGCCACAAGTCTTCTCCCTACCGGCCACAAACGAACGGCGCCGTGGAAGCAGCAAACAAGACCCTCGAACGGATCATCCGAAAAATGACCACCCGAGGACGAGATTGGCCCGAAAAGTTGCACCTTGCACTTTGGGGCTACCGAACATCAGTCAGAACAGCCACGGGAGAAACTCCATTCGCCCTGACATACGGGAGGGAAGTGGTACTACCCGTGGAACTGGAAATTCCCTCACTTCGAGTGTTGCTGGAAAACAAAATCAACGAAGTCAAATGGCTTCAAAGCCGACAGGACGACGGCTCACGCTAGACGAGCGACGACTAAAGGCCATGGAACACGTCCGAGCCTACCAAAGCAGGATGGCTAGAGCTTTCGACAAGAAAGTCAAGTCCCGAGACATCAGGGAAGGCGATCTGGTACTCAAAGAAAAGCCTCCCACTCGAACCAACCCACTAGAAAAATGGAAACCAACATGGATCGGACCTTTCGTGGTTCAAAAGATCTTCTCCGGAGGTGCCATGAAGCTGACAGACCTAGACGGCAATCCCTTCATGAATCCAGTCAACGGAAGCAAACTTCGCAGATACTTCACCTAAAGAAGAACAACTGTGCATCTCTTGGCACTCCATGTAGTGTCAAACTACGCAGACCTGAGCCCTCTAGTCCGGGGGAACGTACGCAACCTTAATTGGTCCGGTCTAAAAACACACAAAAAAGTCAAAAGATTGAATGTAAATCAAGACCTCCATCAAACTACACACTTTCCAAGAGCGTGCCCCCAACATAACCTTGACCAAGTCAAACGACGGCGGCAACATCAAAGGACATCCGAGGGTCACTCAACGTCAAACGACTGACCCATGTCAACTTCCAAGCCAGGGGCTTGTCTTCGCCCTCATGCGCTTCAAAAAAAAAAAGAGCTCGAGCAAAGGCTCTCAAAAAATAAATAAAAAAAAAAAAAACAAAGAGCTCGAGCAAAGGCTTTCAAAAAAAAAAAATAAGCTCAAGCAGAAGCTTTCAAAAAAAAAAAAAAGAGGTCAAGAGCCCGACGCCAACAAACAAGAGGCAAGGAAGCCACGGAAAAGACCGTCAAAATGACTTGTCAAGGGATCATCCAAATTCCCATTCAAATATAAAACCCAAGCGAAAGGGGATTGCCGTCAAGGCCCAGGCTGCTTCAGTCCGCAAATGCAACAGAAAAGTCCAAAGATGGACGCCATCAAGGCTCACAAAAGAAACAAAAGGCAAACAAGAGATCTTGCGTCTCGACAAAGCTTTAAAAGTAAATCACAAATCATTAACGATTACAACATTTCTTGATGAGTTCAAGCACGGTCTACTCTCAAGTTCACAACATGCTAAAAGACAGCTTAATACATTTAACAAATAATGTGTCTGCAATGCAATGAATGGATACCTAGGAGGTCATTCCGCGCCATCTGCGCTTGTCCCCTCGCCATTCTTCCCTTTCTTTCCTCGTCCCCGGCGAGTCTTCTTTTGCTCCACGCGAGCCAGCTCTGCATCTCTCAGTCCGAGATTAGGGGTCCTCCCCGTAGAGTCAAACAATCTAGTAGCTCGTAGGGCTTCATTCGCCCGTGCTTCGACTCGAATCTCCTCCCTGCGAGTCTGCAAGAGAGGACCTCTCTCCGTCACTAGGTCAACTCTGGTCTCGTAGTCAAACAGAGTGTCTCCCGTAACATCCTGAGGGTCAGACCAGGCTTCGGCACTCCTAAGGCAATAGCCGCGACGGCAATCGGGCCCCAGAATCGCTTCACGCCTGCTTCCCAAAATCACTTGGGACTGCCCAACGCACCGCTCGTACCAATCCAGGTACACGGTAGTCAATACAACGCTCTCCCGACGTCGAAGGAGCACAAGAGGAGGGAAAGCGGAATACTTCCATACCCTCAGGAAATACAAAAGAGCACCTGGAGCTGCCATACAAAGAGGAGCCACCTCCGCTGTGGCAAGGTCATCCCAGCCCAACAAAGGTTCCTGCCTCATCCCGAACTGCCGAAAAACAAACGACGGAACGTAAAAGGAGGACCAAGACTGTTAGTGCAGACTGTGGGTGTTACCACAGGTGCTGTCACTGGCAGTTGGGTGTTACCCGAACTGGAATGATTTGTAATTTAATAATTCTTTCCATATTTATTTATATCCTAATGTATAATATTATTTGCAAGATGTATATGTTTTGTGGTCCATATTTCAGGTTATAACAAGGTTGGATTAGTTGCTAGAAACATGGAATGAAGTTGGAGAAGAGTTACGCATAAATAGGGAATTTATGTGTAACTTTGACAAAGTCTTATCTTGTTGTTTTTGAAGGAAAATGTGGTGAAGACTAAGTCCAAGGTTGGTTGCTATTTATTAATGAGTACAAGGCTTAGAATGCATGGGAGTACAAGAGAGTGAAGCTAGGACTTGGGCATCAAGTATATTGTTGCTACAATTAAGGAAATGGACCAAGTCATGCTCGAAATGTAAGGAGCAAGCTTGGCCACTCTCCCCACTCTTCATGGACGACCTAAACAGCCCCAAGGCTATTATTTTGAGTAGCCTTCAAGTTATTTGAAGGCTATAAATAGGCAAGGTGTGGAGACTTGAAGAGATACCAATTACACACATCTTTCACACTCCTTGCACAAGAGACAAAATACATCTTTGGTTCCTTTTGCCCTTTCTCCCATACTTTGTTATTCCACTCTCAAGTACTTTGGACTTGATTGTGTTTTGGGTAGAATAGGGTTTGTGTTTTGATCTATTCATTTTCTACTTGTAATAGAGTTAGGAAACTTTCGGCTTTTGTAATCATTTATATAGTGAAGATAAAGTCTTGGCTTTTGAGCTATCCTCAAGTTATATAATTATA
Source organism: Adenophora triphylla var. japonica (assembly GCA_022495995.1). NCBI lineage: Eukaryota > Viridiplantae > Streptophyta > Magnoliopsida > Asterales > Campanulaceae > Adenophora > Adenophora triphylla. The sequence goes on along the minus strand of JAFEMH010004679.1, from coordinate 8,303 downwards.
TAACTTGAGAAAATTAACTCTTGTGTCTTTTAATTCATTGCAAAACTCTTTTAAAGTTATTTTATTACGGAGTGTGTGTGTGTGCTGTCCGTCAGTGTGTTATCAAAGGTGTTGGGTAACATCTACGGTAACATCTCTGTCCAGTCAAGCCGTGACAATTTCAATTGGTATCAGAGCAGGTAACTTGACGATACTAAGTGCTTGGTCCAGTTGTCATGGCTTTTGATCCTGCAAATCCTAACCAAACGACTATGCTTGTCACTGTTTGTGACTCGGACACTGAAAGTGTTATCTTGAGTGTTACCCAAGCTGGGATAACACCTGAGATAACATCCAACAGGTATAACAATTTCAGTTTTCTTAATGTTGTTTGTTTTATGGGTTCAACTAACATGGATGCAGGAAGCTCACGTGAAGATGAGCAAAAGGATGAGCTTAGTAAGGATGAGCTCATTGTTGGATTGAAGAACCTCTATGAGGAATTGCTTGTAGAATGGAAGAAGGAGAATAAAAAGGTGGTGGTCTTGACCAATGAAGTTCAGAAGTTGAAAGAGGGCATGACTAAGCTAGAGGTCCAACTTACCAAGAAGGATGTGAAGCTGGACAAAGTCAAGGCCAAACTATCTTTAGCCGAGGCCACATTCAAGAAGCTCAACATGGGGTCTTCCAAGTTGGATGAAATCCTTGGTATGAGTAAACCTCCCAAGGCAGGTATTGGTTTCCAAGAGTCTTTAAAAGCAATCACTTCTACTTTGGCTAATAAGGATGATAAAATGTGTTTTATTAAAGAACAAGTTAATAATGAACATTTTTCTCCTAATGAAACCTCAGACAAAAAGAAAGTGTGCAAGTATTGTCACACCTCTGGACATGTTAAGAAAAGTTGTCAAACTCTTTTGAAAAAACAGTCTCGTCTCTCTGTGTTACCCGAGGTGTTACCTGAGGTGTTACCCAGCACTCGAGATAACACAAAAAGTCAGAAGGTTAAAAATCCAAGTAAGAAGTCAGGGAAATCTAAGCCTAATCTGAGGTGTGATGTCGTTTATACTACCTCGAAAAAAAATGTGGAAGGTTCATGGTATTTTGATAGTGGTTGTTCACGCCATATGACGGGAACAAAAATGTTTTTAAAAGATTATGAACCAATTCAAGGTGGTAGTGTAACCTATGGTGGTGGTAGTAGGAGTAACATAATTGGTAAAGAAACACTTAATGTCTCTGGATTTCCTTCTTTAAAGAATGTCTTGCATGTAGATGGACTTGTAGCTAATTTAATTAGTATTAGCCAACTTTGTGATGACAACTTAGAGGTAAAATTCAACAAAAATACTTGTGAAGTCTTTGATTGTACTAACAATTGTGTGATGACAGGAACTAGGTCTAGTGACAATTGTTATCTTGTTGAAGACAAACAAGTTTGCCATTCGGCAAAAATTGATGACACACTTTTGTGGCATCAAAAATTGGGACATCTCCATTACAGAGATTTGGAGAAACTTTTTAGGTTTGATGCTATTAAAGGAATTCCCAAATTGATTTTTAAAGATAAATTTGTGTGTAGGGATTGCCTTAAATATAAGCAAACCCGTGTTATCCACAGTGTTGCCCAACACCAAGAGCAACACTTTGAAACAACACATTGTTTTCAACTTTTGCACATGGACTTAATGGGTCCAATTGAGGTAGATAGTCTGGGAGGTAAGAGGTATTCTTATGTCATTGTGAATGATTTTCTAGGTTTACTTGGATCTATTTTTTAAAAGAAAAATCTGAAACTTTTTGATAAGTTTAAATTTTTACATTCCAAAATCAAAAAACATGTTTTGCTCACCTATTTTCGTATAAGATCTAATCATGGAAAAGAATTTGATAATGTTTCATTTTCTACTTTTGTGAGAAAAAGGAATTTACCATGAATTTTCGACCTCTAAAATGTTCCAACAAAATTGTGTGGCCGAAAAGAAAAATAGGATCTTACTAAAAATGGCCCGTGTCATGATGTTTTCCAAAAGTATTTCAAAAGATTTTGGGCTAAAGCGTTGAACACGGCTTGTCACATTTTCTAATAGAGTTTTTTTAAGACCTGGTACAACAATGACACCCTATGAGATTTTGAATGGGAAGAAACCTAATGTTCATTACTTCCATGTTTTTAGGTGTGTTTGTTTCATATTGAATGATCGAAATCATTTAGGTAAATTTAACTTTAAGTGTGACAAGGCCATTTTTCTTGGATATTCTCAAAATTGTCTTTCATTTCGTGTGTATAATTTGAGATTGAGAATCGTTCAAGTGTATGCAAATATTTTGTTTGATGATTTGGCTAGCATTGCAGGTGAATCAGTTGTAGACACTCCTATAATATGGGTTGAACAACTTGAAGAAGTTGCTGAAGAAAATGCTACCTCAAATGTTGGTCCTTGTGTTGAGTCTGGTGTTGGACCAAGTGTTGTCATTGATACGACAACACTAGAGATAACACCAAAAATCTATCCAAGTGCAGAAAATGAAGATGATAAGAACTCCAATGGAGTTAATGATCCAGTGAGGAGGGATCCCCCTTTGAGAATTCAAAAGAATCATCCTATAAGCCAAGTGATCGGGGATTTGAATGATGGGATACAAACAAGACACAAGGAACCGATAAATTATCGAGACATGGTAAAATATGTTAAGGTAAATCACTCTTTTTGTATCTAAACTTGAATATAAAAAGGTTGTTAATGAATTAAAAAATGTTTTTTTTGATTCAAGGTTTTAACCATGAGAGATTTTCTAGTTTGAAAAAATCTCTTGGTTTTTGTTTCATTTAAAAACTCCTGGATTATTTTGTTGTATATTATGTTTCATTAATTTTTATTATTATTTTCTTTTTTAAAAAAAATATATATATAATTAAAAATTGTCTTTTTGTTATTTTGGAAATCTTAGTTCTTATTGCTGCACATGCTGACCTTTTTGTTGTGGTAGGATAACACCCTGAATAACACACTTGATAAAACTCCCTTTGTGCTCAAAGTGACAAAGTCACTAATGTTGGTATGTGATAAATAAAAAGGCAAAGAGGCAAATCTTATACCATACTATTCTCTCGAGCTCGGGGCACGGCGTTCGCTGCGACGATGCACTCTTGCCAATGAAAATGTATGAAGTGATTTATGCTTAGTATTAGGGACATGGAGCTCGCTACTACAGTGTACCCTACTTGAAAGGCATAAATCAATGAAACTTTACACTTGAAATAAGACTCGGGGCACGGAGCTCGTTACTACGATGCTTCCTTGTTTAAAGAAGTGTAAAAGAATTTTATAAATAGATATGCCTCTTATTTTTACAAGCTTGTTATGCCTAAAGTGTTTGAAAATGGCTAAACTTGTTATGCCTCAAGTGTTTGAAACTGAATATATTTATCAAGAGATTTTTATCATATGTGTTATCCTAGGTGTTACCATCATTGCCATTAACATATTTGTATGTGCTATATTATTTTTTTTATTCCTTATTTTCGATTATGTTATTTAAGTTCTTAAAATTTGAAAGTCTTTTAACTGATTAAGAGTTTACAAAGTTTGAAAAAGTCTTTAACAAACCTATTTTATCTTTGATAAACTAACCAAATAACTAAGTCCTAAAATCTAGGGATTTGATTTTCAAAAACCATATGGACTTGGTATATTTGTTGTGTTTATTATTTTTATTTTCGTTTTTCTTTATATATACTTAAAAAAAAAAATTAAAAAATCTGAAAATAAAAAAAAAAATTAAAAATTTAAAAAAAAAATTAAAAAAAAAATTAAAAGATAATGGCCGGTTGTTTTGATTGGCATGGGGGAGTTTGTATTTATTTTGTGTGCAAGTAAATAGGGGGAGAAGTTGAGTAAATCTAGGAGGGTAAATAGAGATCAAATTAAGTTTAATTTCTATTCTCATTTAAATCCTATCTAATCCCTATTTTTTCTCTATCTCTCTTACCGTCCCATCTCTCTCTCTCTCTACGCGGTTATATTATTCCCTCTTTTACCGTGTCTCTCACTCTCTCTCTCTCAACCTTTCCTAAATCAAAAACCTTCCTATTTCTTCTCAACCTAATTCCTAAATCTCCAACCATGGCTTCTCCATCCAAAACTAATACTGCACCATTGGAGCAATCACCAGGTGTTGTCTCAAGTGTTACCTATCCCATGGACACATCTCCTGTGTTGACTGAGATGGCTTCACCTAGTATGGCCTTGTCCATTCTTGAACCTCCATTGGTTACCTCGGTGGCTCAACCTTTTCCAACGGTTGTTCCATCTTTCCCACCCGTTCCTCCAACCAAGAAAACCAAAAGGAAAGCCTTTCTCTTCCCAACCTACGGCACATCTCAACAAGAAAAGAAGTTCAAGTTAATTTCATCCCAAACAGGGGGAGATAGTGCTGGTCCAAAGTGATGTTGGTGGTTACTTGAGGTATTTGGTATTTGGTTTGGAAAAATGATTTCTGTTATGTCTTTGTTTTGGAACAACTCGTATCTTGGTTTGTTTGTTCAGACTTTGATATTTTGGTGGTTGGTATTTGTTTTTGTTTAAACTATATGTTTTATCTTTGGTTTTAAATACTAGTTATTTGAAAATCTTGTTTTTGTGAAAACAATACTAGTTATTTGAAAATCTTGTTTTTGTGAAAACTTGTTTTTATAATTAATACTTTCGATAAAACATAAGTTTCGGTTAGTTCCTCTAATTATGGGGAAGTTAATCTTTGGGGAGATACTTTGTTATATCATATATGGCTAACATAATCTTGCAGGAATCAGCACTTAGGAGTTTGGAAAAAATTATCAATTATGGGGAGATTGTTAGTGCAAGATCATGGGTGTTACCAGTGTGTCATTACCGGCAATTGGGTGTTACCCGAACTGGAATGATTTGTAATTTAATAATTCTTTCCATATTTATTTATATCCTAATGTATAATATTATTTGCAAGATGTATATGTTTTGTGGTCCATATTTCAGGTTATAACAAGGTTGGATTAGTTGCTAGAAACATGGAATGAAGTTGGAGAAGAGTTACGCATAAATAGGGAATTTATGTGTAACTTTGACAAAGTCTTATCTTGTTGTTTTTGAAGGAAAACGTGGTGAAGACTAAGTCCAAGGTTGGTTGCTGTTTATTAATGAGTACAAGGCTTAGAATGCATGGGAGTACAAGAGAGTGAAGCTAGGACTTGGGCATCAAGTATATTGTTGCTACAATTAAGGAAATGGACCAAGTCATGCTCGAAATGTAAGGAGCAAGCTTGGCCACTCTCTCCACTCTTCATGGACGACCTAAACAGCCCCAAGGCTATTATTTTGAGTAGCCTTCAAGTTATTTGAAGACTATAAATAGGCAAGGTGTGGAGACTTGAAGAGATACCAATTACACACATCTTTCACACTCCTTGCACAAGAGACAAAACACATCTTTGGTTCCTTTTGCCCTTTCTCCCATACTTTGTTATTCCACTCTCAAGTACTTTGGACTTGATTGTGTTTTGAGTATAATATGGTTTGTGTTTTGATCTATTCGTTTTCTACTTGTAATAGAGTTAGGAAACTTTCGGCTTTTGTAATCATTTATATAGTGAAGATAAAGTCTTGGCTTTTGAGCTATCCTCAAGTTATATAATTATATAACTTGAGAAAATTAACTCTTGTGTCTTTTAATTCCGCTGCAAAACTCTTTTAAAGTTATTTTATTTCGGAGTGTGTGTGTGTGTGCTGTCCGTCAGTGTGTTATCAAAGGTGTTGGGTAACATCTACGGTAACATCTCTGTCCAGTCAAGCCGTGACAATTTCAAAGACAAACTTGGAACTCTAACAACATAGGACCCTTCCTGAAAGGCCCTCCTAGTCTCAATCCCCCAGTGCGGAACCCACCAACGGATCTGATGCATACCAAGCTGTGCCATCCATCTCTCCCAGGCGGACTGATCCATATCCAACACAAGAGGTCGCCGAGCAAACGACCACGGGCTAAACGACGTCGGAGCCTCGGGCATAGCCTGAAGTCTCTCTCGCAGCCACAAAGTGAGCAAAGCGGGGCTTCCCCCTCTCATGAACCTATCTCCATTCGCCAGACGATCAATGCTGTGAAGGGTCTCCCCCAGCACCAATGGCACAATATCCTCTCCGGTCCTGCAGTGCCCAACCACATCCAGCAAAGTGCCGTCACAAACCCCAAGGGAGCTGACCATGAAGAGCGTCGCTATCACGCATAAGGCAAATGCATCCCACGAGACGTCACTCTCGTCATCACTCATGAACCGCTTCGGCAGCGCAGAAATGTCAATGTGACCCGAATCAAAGGTCATACCCTGCACTTCTTCCAACGAAGCCCGAAGAAAGCATGCAAGCTTCACACTCACGGCAGCACCGCCAATCAAAGGAAGCGAGATGGCCTCCACCTCCGGCCCTCCCATCAAAGCTTGAAAATCCTCAAAAGTGGGTGTCACTTCATTGTAGGAGAAGCTATACACATGCCTCCTAACGTCCCAGAACTTCGCGGCAGCCCGCAACAATTCCCAATCAGAAACCAACTCCTTAAGGGACCAAACCGAGCAGAGTCGAAACCTCACCTCGAAAGCCCGCCTCTGATGCCTCATACGTTGTCGCATCCACATTTTCAGCTCAAGGAAGTATGCTTGCCTCTCCTTCGAAAGCCTCGGCAAAACTCGTGGAACATAAGCAAAGAATCCATGGCAAAAAATGGAGGTTCCTAGGAGAAAATGGGGAAGAAAGCTCGAAATGACCGCAAATGGGAAGTGGGGAAGTTCAGACATCCCGAAAAAGCTTATCCTCTCCCCAAAAGCAAAGGAGATCCGTGACGGACCTTTTTGCATGCCTAAAGTGGTCTCAGATAGACCGGGCCTTCTTCGCAACATGGTCCCACCTTTTCAAAGCAAACAAGCACACTAGCACATCGTTCCCAGCAGGACAACCTTGCTCCAAACTCAAGCTCAAATTTGGCCAAAGCCCTTCCCCACAGCAAGAATATACTACCCACAAACGCACTCCCAGCTCACATGGCATGTACAAATAATAAATTAGCAACAATTCCTAGGACAAACCCCGGGAATCACAAAATACGACATTACATCTTAAAATAAAATACTTTGCTGTGCAAATACAAGTGTTTTATTACAGGTACCCAAAATGTCTGTTGCTAAACAAAAAAAAATGGAAAGAGGGAAAGCAAATGAGCCCTACTCCGACTCCTCGTCATCTACCTCATCAAACGTGAAGTCAGCCATATCAGCAAACTCGCCGGTCACGCCCTCGTCATCCGAATACTGGACCCCCTCCTGAGGCAAGTACTCAAAGTAAGCCGCAGGATCAAGCCCGGTAGAAAAGGATCAAAGAAGGAAGAGCTCCGACGAACCCTCTCCCCGAGACTCCTGCGCGCGGCAGAAGAACTCGATGAAAAATCGGCTGCCACCGGACCCCCGAAGACGTCCCTGCATCCATGCTATGCCGCCCCCGAACGGGTCCCTCCTGCTGCGGCCCTGGCTCAGCCCTCGACGGAGGAACGTCTACAGAATGCCTCGAAGGCATCGGCTCATACGCCGGCACACGCCGCGAAGACTGGCAAGACAGCTTCCCCGCCATCTTCTTCACAAAAGACCGCATCGCCACGTAACGGCGGGTCAACGTGTCAAAGGATCTCCCCGAGACCTGCACAAGCAAGCAGCCAAAGAAACGCTCAGCAAAAGAGATACAGTCATACTCAACAAAAGAGAAAAATACAGAAAAGATGCCAAGATGGAAAAGAGTAAGCACACTCACCGGCGCATCCGGGTCAACCCGATAGGCAGCAGGAGCCAGCTCAGGCACGGGTACCGACACCCTCCGCCTCGACGAGTTGCCCCGTACATATGTAAAGTCTGGCCCAGGCACCGAAACTTCTGGAGGACGAGGTGGACCATCCCGCCTCTCTCTCGCCAACACCTGTGGCGTCCTCAACTTCCTCCTGACGAAGGACCCGTACTCCACGAACAAAATAAACTCATCGGCACTCACGCCGCCCAAGTACCTCTCGTACTCTATCACATCCATGTCACGGGGATTCATCATCCCAAAGGGCGGATCCCTCGAAGCCATAGGGGGTACACCCGGGCCATGCTTCCAGAAGACCCTCTCCCCCAAATACATGACATCGCAAGTCAAGCCCCGCAGCATCTTCCTCTGCGCCGTCACCACGGGACCACCCTCAAGCTCGTCGTCTCCATACCGAGCCCAGGGATACAGATCAAACTCCGTCGAGGCTATCCCTCTCCAGGT